>QVNW01001276.1:0-37543 GCA_014825475.1 Pseudomyrmex flavicornis | reverse complement strand
TTTTTTTTTTTTTTTTTTTTTTTTTGTGATCCTAATCCTAATTTCTCAGACAATTCATCAGAATTAAGAATTACATAAAATCAGAAAGAAAAAGAACTATCAGTAAGGCTGAATCGGGTCACGAGCCAATTAGTAGCGGGATTTTCGGTGACGACCAGTCGAGCTTACGAAATAGCCTGGTGTTTTCTCTTTAAGTAGTACAGTAACGTTAGGCCAATGAGATTAGACAGAAAATCGGATTAACGTTGAAAATCAACGCATCGAAGCCAACTTCGTGATTGAAGAAACACGCGGTAAGCGAAAGAGATAACAAATTAAGCAAAAATAGAACTTAAATGAGCAACCATTGTAGTAAAAAATTGTTATGTAACATTTATATTATTTTACTCTATTGTTGTTATTAACATTAACAGACTAATTAAAAGTCTTGAGTCATTTTCGTTAATAGATTGTTTTGAGATCGACAGAAAATAATACATTTTTTTTTTTTTTTTTTATTAATTAAATCCCGAGAATTCTTTATTTGATCAATTTTTTTTTATTGCCTCGCTTTGGAAATAAACGTTGTTTCGCAATCGCCTTTGTTGTGAATATTGATTATCGAAATGGATAACTTAAAAATAACGCGATATTGGAAATACTGAAAAACTTTGTCGTATTTTTAAATTTAATTTAAAAATAATTGAAAAAAAAAAACTGTGCGCTCGCTAAAATACCCGATTATACAATACTCGCGCTCTTCTGAAAATTCTGCAAAGTGACCGATCCGTGAAGACAGAAGAAAATTGTAAAACAAATCCGTGATATTGTTTGGTTAGCGAGATGATGTCTTATCCGATCAAACGAGAATTCCCGAGAAAGCAAAGTTTCGGGAGAGGATCAAAACTCGGTGTCTCTGGGAGCGAGTTAACCAGAAGGACCATTAGCATAGCCCGAGGATGAGTTTCGGTTAATTTCGTGGTTAGCACCCCGGGCCTCACCCAAAAGTGTTCCCGTATTCCGGCAGTTCTCTCTCGCTCGGGACTTCGTTCACAGAGTCAAAAATTACCGCTTGATAGCGGTTGCAACTTCATTCGCACCCGCGTAGGTCGTCACAGCCTCGTACAAGCCGGTAATATCGTCAAGCTGAAAATTTATTCCAACCACGAGTCTTGAAGAAGTGAATCATTTGCAAGTAGATAAGATTCAAGCGCACAATTAATATTACAATATTACAATATTATTAATTCTTGCGTGTTAGCTATATTCACGAAGCTATATTAGAAAGTAAATTGTATATTCGTATTTTAACATTCGCTTTTTCCGACAAATATAAAAATGTCTGATTTAAATAGAAATCAAAAGTCTCAAGAAAATTAAAACGGAAATAAAAAGTAAAAATCAAAGAAAAAATGTTACTTTTTTTTTTCTTTATTTAACTTACATAAATCTAGATGTGTATTCTGATAGCAGAAATTTTATCAAGCGAGTTGTCTCTCTTTCTCTCTCTCTTTGTCTCTTCGATTATTTAGAAAACTTATTTCTCTTTCAGATCGCGTCACAAAATAACATTAATCAAACAGGTTCAGACAAATTGTCAATAACAAAACTGAAAAATTTACTAGTTTGCGGAGACTTACTCTCACTAGTTTTTGTTCGTATGCGGTGCAGATTTATATACGAACCAATCGCGGATATTTCCCGTTGAATTACGCTCGCATTCGCACTCGGTCTTTTCGGCTGTGAGTAACTTTCGATGTGAGCCACTGAACTCCAAAGCGCTTCGTCGCTTCTCTCATTTCACGCGCAAAACCCAACATTCACGGATGCGCATTTACCGCGGCGATGGTGCACGTGTTTCCGCACGCTTTATTTCGACTGGTCGCAGTTCTCCAAAAGTTATCGAGAAGTCTGTGCTTATCCTCGCGTAACGTTATCCATGCGGCAGAGAGACAGTGAGAACACGAGAAAAGAAAGAAAATGAGAGAGAGAGGACGGAAGGGAGTGAGACAAATAAAGAAAAATGAAACTGAGTGATAAAGTAGTAGTAGTATAGCGTGTTGCAGAAACGCAAGTAGAAGCAGCTTAAATAAAGCGGTTCGATATACAATCTAGTCGCGCTCGTCCGCCGTTTCTGGAGATATCACATAGATACGTCCTTTCGTAGTTTTTACCTCTTCTTTCTCGTTTCCCCATTCTACCGCGTTCAATCGTATTGCTCGCGTTTTCTTTTACATTTTGTATAGGTATTTCCCTATTTTTCTTGAATCTCGCATGCTTTCGCTTCTCAAGAGATCTTATTTGAATGCACATAAAATAGTTATTCGTTGAATTTTTGCGTGATCTCGAGACAATCGCGATATTTACAGAAAAGAAAATTTGATTTCTGTCAGACCTAGAGACATTAGATACTTTGTTAAACGTTTTTTTTTTAAATATGTTCTGCTAGAAAACTGTTTAGTTTTGAGATCAAGAACGACGTATAGATATTTGAAAAAAAAAAACATTATTAACTTTTTAAATCTAAATTGAAAATCAAGAACAATCTGTTTTTGTGTATAAAAGTCTTCTTTTGTGTTTTAAGAAACTTTTAATAGAATAAAACTTTTCGAGGCTCGAGCAATAAATCTGATATTGCATAAAAGCGTCGGAAACTCGGCGGCGTTACGTTTCATCTTATCGAATCGCATTCGACGAGGTGCATAATACCGTGGCGTGACGACATTTACATCGGGCGGCGATGCGTCGCGGCTTTGATAAATCGTCTCGTTAAGAAGTTATTCTTCATGGCCATCAGGAATCTATTTTCTGCGCCATGAATGTGCATTAAATCGTTCCAACAGTCGGAAGGTGAAAGGCAGCTTAAGTAAAGTGTCTTGAGATACGGTAACAGGGCGCGTACCGTTCCTTTCGATTCTCGTTCCTTTCGTTTTCTGTCCCTTTCCTCATTTTCCGTGTCGTTCAGTTTTTTTTTTTTTTTTTTTTTTTTTTTTTTTTTGATGCCACTGATTCTTTCATCGCTATCTCCTCATTATATTCTTGCAAGACGTTCTAATGACCATATTTTCCGACGTGACATGAGACACACTTGAGTTCGCTTTGTGATGCAGTTACAAAGATAATGCAAAAAAAAAAAAAAAACAAAGATAAATAGCATAAAAATTAATTCTGTTATTTAAAAAAAAAACATATGCGTAGCGCAAACAATCGGCACAAAAAGTGAGTTATGGACAGTTTCACTTGCGCTTATTGCAATATCAATTATATACTGAGCAAATTTGCTCGTAACACATTGTTTACCACACTCCAGCTGGTTTTAAATACACGAAGCACAAAAATAATATTTACGACGACGGGAAAAAAATGTTAATTAATATCGCGTGATCAAGCAGTAGTGGCCGCGCGCAAGTAGTGGCGTTGTTGTTTATGATACTAAGAACAATACTTTCGTCGTGACATACGCTCTGTATAACGCACGCGCGGAGCAAGATTTTTTATCTCATTTTCACACCCGCCTAGACAGGAAAAATATATTTTTCGCGTCCGCGTGCGCTGTGACAGTCCTTTTTCAACGCCGCGCGGTATAAAACATCGTTATTGCCGACAGAACTGGCTGAGATATTTCCATTCAGCGTGCATTTTCTCGTGATGTTCCGCGTAAAAAAAAAAATTAACGGTATTAATTACCAAGTGGCGACACGACCGCCGCGTCAGCGAAGGGCAAACAACACCGGTATAATGTCATGTAAATGTTACATGATGTTGCCACGAAGGATCGTGAGTTTTTGATAAATTTTTATGTTTTCTCAATGCAAATTAAATTCAGACACATGGGGAAGCGGAAAATTACGGGGCATATATAATTGTTATTGCGAATTTTCTTTCGCAATCTGACATTCGGATTAAAAAATATTTTTCTTACAAATCACGCACGCGCGCAAATCTTATTCCGCGTTTTCAACGAAGCGAGTTTTAACTTGATTATCCCTGCGATGTTATTTTCTATCTGCTCAAGTGGCTTTTCAACACAGCGTTGCTCTCTTTCATACTGAGCAAATATTCCGTGCGCAGGATTAATTTACAATTTGCGCAAAATAAACTTTGAAAGCGTCACTTGTGGTCAATTTGTTGTAATTAAGTAGTATCGAGCCTACTTTGCGAGAAGTTTGGCTCTTCGATTAGTGCTCTTGTATGTAGTTAGCGAAATTCGAAAGTTTATTCATAATATATAATTATCGTTTTGTTTGAGTAAGGAACCGTGTATATATAAGAAACTAATTCTACGAACAAACTTCTTCGAAAATTTCTACTGCAAATCACAATGTATTCTAATTCTTGCCGCAAGTTTGCTGCGTGAGAGAGAGAGAGAGAGAGAGAGAGAGAGAGAGAGAGAGAGAGAAAGAAAGGGAGAGAGAAAACTCCATCTACAACACACCATCTCCTGTTGGATGTAAATTATAGCAGTATCGGAGAGCATAACGGAATTCACGAAGAACTCATTTTCGTGGATTCCGCGGTTGCCTCCCCGTGTATATCATCCGAGATGCCGGTAATCCGTAAGACCTTTCTCGGTCTCTTGCGATTAATTTACGCGGTAATTGCAATCACAGCTTGATGTATTTGTCGCTGACTGTATATCGAATTAACGGCCGGAGTAATTAATTTTGTTCTCTACGTACGATATGTTAGCCGCTTTATCGAAATGAACAACGCCGATGCGGACGCGTGATTCAACGTTTAGTATATGGCCGTAAAATCGAAACGACTTTATTATTCTCGTCGATATTCATACGATAGTATCAGATGGCAGTTAGTTGAGAGCTCACTGTGACTCGACATGTTGTAAAAATCTTGTATAAGTTAGATATTATCTTATTTCTTTGCGACGAACACAAATAAAAATAAAATTGTTAGACAATTAATTTAACGACTGCAAAATACAAGAATGAAAATTTTTCAGCAGCTCACTTATACATTGAAAACTTCTTCTTCGTATTAGATACATTTGAAAAAATTTTTGGATATTACATTGGAAAAAACATTCACGCGAAAGATCTGATAATGAAGACCTTATGCTAATGCAATAAGTAGTCTGTCGAGGCACGTACGAAATTTCTACAGCAATTCTGCGCTGCGGAGCATATTCTGCGCATCTGTTCCGTTCACGTAGTCGTAACACGGATGTCATCAGACGGATCTGATTAGGATCTCGACGAGCGGTGCCCCGCTATCCTTTTAGTCGAAGTACAACAGTACGTTGAATCTGTGTCAAATATGTAACTTTGTTCAAATTTGCGTCTGAACGCGTCGTAATTCTAATCAACGTCTTCATTTCTCAAAATTACGTACTGTATTATATTTCGAGTTTAAGTGTCGTGTTATTCTGAAGTTTCTACGTACTTTTTTCTCTGATAGGTAGAGTTTCTCAGAAAAATTGTGTAGTTTGAGTTTACGAATTTTAACAATCACTTAAAGTTCGTTTAGGTTCTTATTTTTTTTTCTCTTTCTTTATACTTAGTTTTGATTCAGCAATAAGTTTTCTGTACAACAAATGTGACACTTTTTGTGCTAAAATTTACATTAGACGAGTTATTAGCGCTATCCGTTTAACGAATGTAATTGCCAAAAGCCATTCTTCATCAACAATTCACCGCTTCTAAAGAGCCTCTTAAGACTTTTGCGGACTCACGCTGTTAACGCGAAGACACGATCGACAGATTATTATCGCCCGATTTAATACTCGATTTAGGAAAGGGCCGTTACTTTAGCAAGGACCGCTATTAGCCCGGTCAAGCGTGGACGAAGTTTATGGCACGGACGACGATGAATAACAGCGCTGCGGAAAATCGTTAACCTGCCATTAACGGAGCGACCCGCCAGGAAATTCTGCCGGTAAACACTCGTAAACTGAATTTGTTCGCCCGTCTCGATAATGGATATCGGATCACCGAGACGTCGCGAAAATTCCATCATTGTGCATCCGATCACATGAGTGATCGCAAATAACGATCTTATTAGATAGATGCGTGCCCGCTTGTAAGACCATTAGGATATATAAATATTTTTGAAAAAATATTAATAATATTCATTATAAATAAATCGATTTAAAATTTGTTTAAACGTATACGTTAACGGCATGTGTAGGTTGCATTTAAACAGAAATTATTTTTAATTGTGAACTGTATCAATTGAGAGTTGTAGTATATTTTTTATTTTTTTATTTTTATTAGTTAAATATTTGTATTGGAGAATAATAATAACGCAATTGAGCACAACTGTCGAGAAGTACGCGAATTGATTCCCAAAAGAGATATATCTTCAATATCAAGCATTTGTGGTCAGAAATCTGATCAGCATTCACATACAGTGGGACGTTACGCCGGCAGATCAAAGTTAGGTAAAGCACAGTGGCATTATGTGCTACCGCCTCTTGTGAACGTTATTCGCCATCAAGCAAATTAAATTTCGGCTCTATAAAAGCGGGACTGCTAATGAGACGTTGAATTAAATATCGCCTTATCTCTTGTTCAATGTAATACGTAACAAAAAAACGTGCACGGTTGTGGTATTCTTCTGTAATATTAACAGCGAGCAGACTCATTGACATCGTGAATTTAGGACCGCAAACGAGCTGAAACGATGAAGGAAATGTAAAAGGAAAAAGCCGACAAAAAAAGAATAATCGTCACGTAATTCAGGAAGATTACACGGCAAGAAAAACGTCGGAAGAGAACAGGACGCGGAAACGGTGGCTCGCTCCGAATTCCGCTCGTTTCCGGTACGCACGGGTGGAGAGAAAATCCAGGAAGATGGTTTTGCATTCACTTAGGAGATCTTGAGAAAGCTCGCGGAAGAAAATTGCGAGGAAAAAACCGATTCTCGGAGAGTCTATGGTTTTTTTTTTCCCCCCGGTCATATTGTTTCCCGCACGAACGAGCCGAAAGGAATCGGAAATTATCGGACAGCCGTGAATTCGAAACAAGTTAACGTGCTAAGAAAATTTGACAGCTCGAAATTGCGAGACGTTGCAATGTTATTCTTATGGGATCTAACTCGAATTACTTCGATGAAATTGCCGCATTGCAAACAGAATTACATGAGGAGGACAGAACAAACACGCGGCTTTATATTTCTCAGTTAAATGATCCAGAATTGTTTCCGCGAAGTTTTCTCGCGCGAATCTCTTTAACCGCGTGTTTTTATCTCGCTCGGAATTTTCTCTTGTAATTTCGTGAAGAACAGCTTGAATGCAAGCTGCAGTCGTTTCAGGGTGCATCGTCTTCGAGCGATTACATCGTCCGGATTCGCCGCGCACTGATTACACCAAGATGGTTGTAAATAGATAATATAAGAAGCAACAAAAGCAAACAGTTAAGCTTCGCGTTTTTGATTTGGAAAAATTCTTCGCCGACTTTGTTTGAGAATAAAAAAATTTTCATTGTATGTATACGCTAACGAAAAATTATTGGAAGAAAAACAAGTTCTTTCTGGAACAATAAAATTCTACAATAATAAATTAATAATATAAAATACTTATAATAATATAAAATACTTTGCAACCACAGATATAATATTTAACCCTTCGTGCAAAAACGCTGTGGACAGAGTCTGTGAGACTCATTCGACTTTAAAATCAAATATCTCCGCGAAAAATTAATATTTTTTCAACTTTTTTTTAATTAAACGTTTTAACGAACAATTCTCAAGAAAAAAAAATTGAAAAAATCTTTAGTATTTTCGAAGATATAAGCGTTTAAGAAAAAATTAATTTTTACTAGAGATACCGGTTTGAAATTGAATTGAATTTTGCGATGAGTCTGGGAGATCCAGTTTATTCTTTTCGAAGGGTTAAATATTATGTGTACATTAAGTATAGAAAATATATTTTGCTAATTGTTAATGAAAGTATTGTCGAAATCACTGAATTGTATATTCGTAAGATTTAACAGTTACGTGAACAAAAGTCATATCCTGCAACTTTAGAGATAATTGAAAATACAGCATACAGTTATATATATAAGCACAAAATTCCCGATGGATTTTAAGAGCAATGGGGAGAAGTACGGCTTGTTTTTCTGAAATTGACGGATTACGGAGAGAAAAGCAGCAGAGCACTTCGGTGTTTTATACGGAAACTGTAAGCGCAAACTATAAGCAAAACTGCAGTGTTCGCAGAAGTTGAGTAATAAGGATAAACAGAAAAGTATATATCTTTTATGTATGTAGAAGCGTATATATCGTGAATTATATTTTAAAAAACATGCTTTTGAGCGCATCGAATTTACACTATCAACAAATATATAGTATGTATCTTTTACAAACAATTTTTAAGCACTAAAAACCAGCATTATAAACAAAGATTTAAATTACAATCAACTTTTTCGGGAATTTAATAATAATTAAGAAACATATTTCTATTTGTTCTTTCAAAACTATAAAAGGATACAAATTCTGTTAAAAACTTTGATAGTTTCTAAAAAACATTTTCTGAAAATTCTCCTTTGAGTGTAGAAATAACGATATAACGTGATTTTTTTTAATAGACTCTTCTATTTTCTAGTTCAAGACTAATAGAATATGTTAGATGTGATTGACGAGAGATGTTTTCATTAAAGATGTTGATATCGTCATGCCAGACGACGAAGTTCTAACAAAAATAGATACGAGAGCAACAGAATATTTTTATATGCGGTCGGGCGAGCCATTCACCCACGCAATGTAACCTTCATAAACCATCGCCACCACTATCGCCCCTGCTGCGATGTACATAACGATGTACATAATTTGAGGAGGTCCTGATGTCTCGCTGCAGGTAGCTCGTTGTGCGACTCGTTGACGGCCGTTTGCATGATATTATCGTAGCGCCCTGCGAGTTTTATTGCCTGGATGTAAAAAATGGTCGGTTACTAAGTGCAACCTTCCTAACTTGTACTCGGTGGTGGTTGTTTTCTGTAAGTGAGCGTCCCCCGAGCTACTTCACCGCTGTTTCTGTTGATGACGAGTTTGTCGACCAATTTGCGGAGGAGTTTTTCTTGATTTCTTTATAAAACTTCTTCGCTGCAGCTATTAATTCCTTCAATATGATTAGCAGAGAACTTGTTGGAAGATCGTTTTTTTTTTTTTTTTTAAATAAGAGTGCAAAGAGGAAAATTATTTTTATCAAATATTTTGTTACTACATTTTGGAATTAAATTGCTCTATCAAAACCAATCCCGAGATTTTTTCTCGAGCCGTGACACATTATAAATAATATTACATTATAAATAATATAGTAATAAAAATATTTGTGATATTTTTTCACAAAAGAGAAAGAGAGAAAAATAAAGAGAAATAGAAAAAATTGATTTTACATTCATCAAGTAATTTGTCAGAAACAGGAAGACTGTAACGGCGAAACTCTGTATAGATATACGTATACAGCGTTAAAAAAAAAGTGTACGCTCGTAAAGCGGCGCGGAAACTTTAGCAATTAATTTTGTATCCGAGTGCACTCTCTTCTTTTACGCGATACTTAATTCACGAATGGCAGCGGTGAGATAAGGACTGTTTGCGCTTCGAACGTGGAATGCATTACCATGTACAAACACGCGGTATACCTCCGCGCTGCACTTGAGAGAAAAAGGATGGATTGAAGAAAGTATTGATTTTCAACTGTATGTTAAAAAGCGAGCACAGTGAAAAATAAAGATACACACATACACAGCAAACTTTACTTTTAGTATATAAAACGTATCACGCAATCATTAACCAGTAAATAAATAAACTAGTAATTACCTGCAACAACCAGTTGTATTTTGCGTATAAAAGGCAAATAAATAAACATGCGAATCGAAAAGATGGCTAATGTTTATTTGCAACGCGTAATGGCGAAAAGTCAATAATGTCGAAAAATCACATCGAAATTCGCTTATTAGTCAACACGACAAACGCGTTAAATAGTCTTCGCACTTTGCGATACAACGGTTAATTACAGCCAGCAGAGACGAAGTGTCCTTTGTCCCACAACTCTCGTTTTCCACAATAGCAGCTAAATTTACCAGATTCTCGTTGTCGGTGAGTTTCCACGATCGTTGGAATGCGCGTTGTACAATTTACAAGTAGAAACTCCATCTCCGTGTTGGCGATACGGTCCAGATGACGGAGCTAAAACCAGTAGTTTTTGAAAGTAAAATATTCGACAAATCTCGTCGCGAAAAACTAGTCTAAAAACAGCGAGAGAAGAATTTATTTACTCCGAAGTACAAAACACTATAATTTTGAAGTCTGTCTGTATTAGTTAATAAAAAAAAACTTATACATATATATATTTGAAAGAAAAAGAAAACACGATGCAAATTATTTATGTTGCCATGTTTTCATAAACAAACATGTAAGAAGTTTTCTTACACAACAAAATTTTAGAATTGCAAAACAAAGTTATAATTAAAATATTTTATATTTTTCTTTTCTTAAAAAAATTATGAAGTTGGTAAAAAACCAATGTATAACAATGTGTAAGGAATTTTTTTACCAAATGTAAATTTTTTTATGCATCGAGTTTCATATTTCAGATTTACTGTGATGCGCGGTTGGTTTCACGACACGTCGACGCGCGGAAACGTGAAAAGCCGATAAATTAATCTTTGAAAGATACCATGATTGGAAATATTTTATGCGCCATTCTTTTCTTAAAAGAGCATTTTTGCACGCGCGGACATATAATATATGTCGCGCTCAAACCTACATCTTAGAATCTATCTCGGTGTACGTAAGGTATTGTTACCGTAATCGTTATCATTATCGTCGTCGGCGTGGACGGAATCGAGTGCTACAAGAGACCGAGTTTTCAGTGCACAAGCTATTAAACTCGCCGAGATAACTGTCGATCTGTAAATCTATTGACTACGTACTATTTCTAACGCGTTGCGCGTTATCGTGAAGCGAATAGAAAATATTATAATCTCATAAAAGCTTAATAGTATCATATTCCGTTATACGTGCGATTTTGTCTGTCCAAAACTAGAAGCTTATCTTGTTATTCGTAATTGTTTTTATGCAACAAAGCGTTTTGTCATGAAATTCTATTCACGCTCCGTGCATTTATAATTAAAAAAAAAAACCATGTCCTACCTACTTGCTACCCAATAAAAAGAATTTACTAATTTACATTGAAAAATAAATTTGTTTGAAAATGTAACAGCGAAAAATTATTGAGCATTTTCATGCGAATAAAATCACTTGAATTAATACGCAGCCAGCAATTTTCTTTTTAGAGGTAACGATATATTAAAACTTTAATTAACCGTACTCTTTCTCTTTCAATCCCCCTCTCTCTCTCTATTGTATAATTTACAATATTATTCATCTTCCTGTTCTCCTTTTTTTCCAATTCTTTGATTCTGCCGTACTTGACCGTTCTCTTCCTCTTTGCTTTAATTGCAATTCGTCGTCGCGCCGTGATTAAAACTTTTGCCAACCCTGGTCTCTTTTTTTTTTCCTCCCCCCTCGGAACAACCACGATAATAATGATGATTTCATTGTCGGATATCGCGCGCGTCCGATCGCGCTGCTGTGGAAACCCGCTGATTGCAATGTATTACAATGAGAAAAGTTTTCACGTCACGGTAGCGACAGGCTATATAACGTCTCTATTTGCAGCTACTTTCAATCGCTCGCTTTCATATTTGAGGAGAATACAAATTGATTCGCGAAGTTTAATAACTGGGAAACATTTCGATATATTTCATTCAAGTTTGTCATATAAAAACTACAAATCAATGGTTATATCTTTAAAACAATATTTTAATGTATAAAAAGTTATAAATCTTTCTAAAGTGTGTGTTTTAAGTGTCAATTTGTGTATATAATAAAACTTTCCAATCATAAATAATTATACAAAAAGTAGATCTTTAAAATAGATCTTTTTAATTCTATTACATCTGATTAAGTTCTTTTTACAATCCGATAAAAAGAAATTGTAGTATTTTTTCAATTTCGAAAATTACAGATAGTTTTGTTTTACTTACTGTCAATGACGCTAAGTAAAATTCACAGCGATGTCGTAAAGTTAACAGCGGACGATCTTCTTGGCGCAGAAAATTTTTCGAACGTAATTGCCCGTGATCATCTTGTATCCGGTCTGACGATCCGCAACTATAGAAAGAATACGGCACTTTCGGAAAGTTCGCGATTCGAAAACGCGCGGAACTTTTTAATGTCGCCATTCGTAGCGGTGAATTTTCCACACAGTTGCGACGCGGAAAATGCGAGGTCACGCTTTATTCGTGGTACTGTAGTGCTAGTATAATTAATTCGACTAATTGCGACGGAGTTAGAGGAAGCGGAATAAGCGCGTTTTCCAATAGGAGTCTCTAAAGCGTGAACGTTGCCCGGTGTAACCGGCATAAACGCGAATTATAAGAGAGTTAGCGAATTTATCGAGTTGGTTCCGGCTAAGATTAATCTCACTTTTGTTACACTCGACGAATACAATCGGGGATATATCGCGCGTATTTAGTATTTTACTTTGAAAATAATAAAAAGCTCTTTACTGTGCAAAATAATATTTTTCTCTTTAAAGATTTCCGGATTCGTTGAAGAATCGCGCTTCTCTGTGAACGAGATATGACGAGATATTTTTTATAACATGTCGGTTGAAACTCTTTCGCGCAGCTCCGTAAGTGGTTGTTATGTGCCGCGAAAATTGTTAATCTCTTTTCTCTCTCGAAACTCTGTACAAGAATATCCGTCGTTTCGTTCTAAGTAGAATAAGCCCGAATCTTCCCGACCGTGTAACATTCTCTTTGTGGGAAAGTTAATTTAATCGACGCGTATTTTCAAGTGATTGTTAAAGTAAGTGTTTGGGAGTGGAATAAATTCATTGTTTCACTCTATGCCGTGATGGCACAAAGAAACTGTGGAAAAATCTCTCGGCGCACGATTATTTCATAAGCAAAGCATTGAAGCTGTAACGCGATTAAATACACGGTAAACGGTACAAAGTAATTGTCTGATGAAAAGTCAAGAGAAATCGTGATAATTGTCTCGTGCAATAATAGCGAAGCGAATTTGTTAATTAAAATAAAAGTGGACAGAATCCGTCATTCCACTTGTCCGATTTGCTTTTTTAAACATGTAGATTCGATGTATTTATCATGTGGTAACATTTTCTTATTTGAAATAAAAAAAAAAATTCAATACATGTATCTATAAAATGAAAAGTATCAGAATCGGAGTTTAAAGTCTGTGTTTTATTAATTCTACTAATTTTGAATAATAATTTAAAATAAATTTAACTTTTGTTCCGTAGTATTTCTCTCTATCTCTCTGTCAGCAGTGTTTCTAAACCTTAAGAAAAATAATGTACAGATTTCTCAAAAACCGCTTCGGAAAGAGACATTATATAGCTATCGGCAAGGAATGGAAACGTGCTGACAATGTCTGGGCCGTTTACAGAAGCGTTATCCGCACAGATAGATTTTACCGATCGATGTAATCTATTCCAACCAGCTATCGGGTTAGCGTAAAATTCGCACGATGATTCTCCCTCCTTCGCGCTCGGTCTTTTGCTCGCCCACTGCGGTGTGTGTCGCGCGCGCTCTCTTTCTCTACATATCTCTATCCCTAACGCGATCCACCGCCGCCGATCGAGGTCAGACACTTGGATTTCACACGATCTATAATGCAGCCCTTTCGAATGGGGTGGAATACGGAAGAGAGCGAAATGGGTGTGCGAATACGGGAATACGGTTATCTTATACGCGGATCCGTTGCAAATACCTTTGCACGCGCGTTCAATACAAAACTCAAGCAAAAAATACTGCATCAATAATATATCAAACAATAGGGATTTATATATTTTGTTTAATAAATCACCTCTTGTTTATGTATAAATTATTATTTTATACAAACATTATCAAATATATTAGAAAGTATATTAGAACGAAAGTATATATCTAATTATTACGCGCTTATATTTTTTTGATAATACTTTTAATAAAAGATTCTAAATTATAAAATTCACATTATGAAAAGAGAGAATTTTCCGAGTTTATCTTCAAAAAATAATTATAACAAATTTCACGACAAGATTCCATGCAAAAACATTCCACAAATTATTCAAATTTCAAAATGACGAGCTGTTCTCTGAACAAGAGCGTGTGTTTACCCCCAGTACCCTAACAACCCTCCGGTAATGCGTCGACCAAAGCCGACCGCAACAGCAGACGTCGAGCTTGGCATTACGGGGGCTAAATCCCGTCAAACCAATCACGAGTGACCCCAGGGCTATGAGACGTCCTTCAATCACTTTCTAACCCTCATCTATCGTCAGTGCACACATTCTCTCTAAATTGTCGTTTTTTAGATTTGTGTATGTGTATTGTTTGTGTGTGTGTGTACTTTCAGAGAAATTTATCGAAAAAAAAACATTCAAATATATGTGTAAGTATATATATTTGCATGTATAAATGCTCGTGGTTTTGAATACAATTTAATACAATGTAACAACCTTCTAAACTTTCAAAATATGTGACAATTCTATTTAGAACAAATATATTCTGTTCCAAGTAAACAGCAATTATTTGCAGCGATTATACGCAAATTTTTGCAACTTTGAACGCAACCGCGATCTAAATTAGTACCAAATGTAATACAATCGACGATGTTTAACGTTAAATTATGCGTGAGATTTGCGTTCTCGGGAATCAATGCCGCGGAATAAAATAAATGCGTGAAAATCATTCGGCGGCGATTTCACACGTGAAAACCGCGACAGCCAATATAAAAGGTCCGCAGTCCATTCGACGACGGGACGACGACGTCTCGTTAAGCACGCAGCAATCTCGTTGCTTTCATTCGTTTGTTCGTTCTCTCCCGGCGCGCTCGTAGTTTTCCGAGCGCGTGCCACAAGGGAGAATGCACGCCCTATCAATGTCAAACACGGAGAGTAGAAGATTCTGAGATTACGGTTCGGTGAGTCGTCGAGAAAGAACGAAAATTCACAGAGACGTGTCTTGCAGCAGAGATTTTCTACTTTTAATACATACTTGTAATTAAAATTGCATAACGTTGATTGCACTTTTTATTTTATCGATTTTTGGAAAATTCCAAGTTTTTCCACGCGACTTATGTTCCAACGTAACCGGATGCTTAATTTGATAAATCTGCTGAGAGAGATGTAGTGTAACTGACTAAAATAAAACTTATACAATTAGTTAGTGAATCTATAACAGATATTTTGTTTTCCGTGAAATCATTTGCAATATTTCTTATCTGCGACACTATAATAAAAAACTCATAAAGTGGATAAGAAAGTTGTTACGCGGTATAATGACTTTCCGAAACGAAAAGTTCTATCTTAATAAGATAGGCGCTTCACTTCGCATACAAGCAAACGCAATTATTATGCATGCAAATTTTAAGGTCACGTACAATCGTTTCTCGAACGTATAATATACGTGGTTCTAATATACGTACGCAGTATCAAACTAAAAAAACAAAAGTAAATACCGTCCGGACTTTGCAAACGTCTGTCGCGCACTTACACTCGCGATTTATACGCATTTACGATAGAGTTTGTGATATACGCGACACACACAGTTGATCATATTGATATATTATACAAAAATGAGGCGTCTTTTACTTGTTGCATCGCTTCTGTCGACTGCAATTGCAATCAAATCAAAAATCGTGTACGAATGGAAGTACGTTGATTTCGACTGGAAAAGTCCACAACAAAGGCAGGAAGCGATAGATTCCGGCTATTACAATAAGAATTCGGTCATTTTGTACGACGTGGACAAAACACAAGGTAGGCTTGTTTCTTCTGAATTAAATTTCATCTAATCTATTAGCGAGTGTTTCGAGAAACGCTAACACGCTCTTCCGTGCGATTAGTTTATTTATTGTACGTATATTTAAATGTTGCCAATGGAACAACGAGACAGTTTTTAAATCATAAAAAAAAATTCTTAGATGAAAGAACGTTTGTCACTTCGGTAAGAGACAAGGGAGTACCAGCTAGTCTAATGACAGTAACTAACAAAATGGGAAAAGGAGGTCCACTTCTGCGTCCGTATCCAGATTGGTCTTGGTACAAGAATGACGAAAATAAAACGGATTGTGAAAATATAATTATAAGTGTTTATAGAGTGTTTGTGAGTAGCTACTAATTTTTTTTTTGTAAATTATACTTTCTTCCGCGCGCGCGCGCATGTACGCTTTGTTACATAATTGTAATTTATTATATATATTGCATTATTATACATGTGTGCGTTGTACTTGATTATCTGCACATATGATGTACGACATGGGTATTAAAGTTCTTGGATTTTTTTTTTTTTATGTTAGATTAAATGCAATCACATTTTTGTTCTGGATTGTGGCAAAATTGGAGACCAAAAAGTTTGTCCCGCGCGATTGTTAATCTTCGATTTATTCAAAAATAGACTGGTTAAGAGAGTTATAATTCCGGATGACGTCGCTACGAATAAAAATGGAACTGGTTTGTTAGTGACACCTGTTGTTTATGCTCGGGATTGTGAAGAGAACATAGCAGAGAACGCAATTGTTAGTTCTTATATTTTTTGTAAATATTTGAGTTGATATTGGACATATTTCACAAAAAATCCAATAGTTAGTTAAAATTATGTAAATCGCAAATGTGTCAATTTTTTAGGTATACATGGCTGACACGGAAGGTTATGGTTTAGTGACTTGGAACGCACATGAGCCGGAAAAATTCCATAGAACCGAATCTATTTACATGAAGCCTACCGACACCACTTTCACTATAGTAGGCAAATCTTTTACTCTTTATGACGGTATTCTCGGTATGACATTAATAAAGAAAGGCAAGTACTCGTTTATCGATAACAAAATTGTCTCGATTTTTAAGACTTTTAAACGACTTTCAAACGCTTCGAACTTTCTTTTCTCTTAAAATTATTTTTAACTATAAAAGTTGATAGAGAAATGATTTTCGTACTAATAGTCGACACTTCGCTAATTATGTTTTAATTTTTAATGTTTATAAAGAATAACGATTTATACTATAGATTTATACTATGCTCCTTTGGCGGGAACCAACATGTATAAGATAAATAGTAAATTGCTGCAAGACTCTTTAAACAACAGTGTAATTGATGACTTAACTGTACACGCGGGTATATTACAAGGTCAAACAGGACCAATAGCATCCAAGAAGTGTGCTATATTTTTCAGTAATATTCCGCAAACGTCCATTTTGTGCGCGGATAGTTCCAAACCCTTTGACTCTAACAACACGGTAAGACATGAGAACATAATTATTTTCTGCTGTATTCGATATAACGAACTAAATTAGCTAGTTTTTGATATGGACAAGTAATAAGCATTTTAGATAATACTGAAAGTCAAAGGAAACTTTATCGATACGCGCTGTTCTTGACAGAAAAAAATCAGCTATCAATTATTTCGTATACGACAAACAATTTGGAATTAGTTATTCAAATTTATACTCGAAGTCTCTTAGTAATTACTTTTATCAGTGAAAACACGTATTGATTTTTAAGGAGGTTGTTCTACACAGTAAGGAAGATTTGCAATTTCCAAGCGGATTAAAAGCAAAAACAAAGTTCTCTCACCGAGGGTTTGCCGGCCCAAGTGAAGACTACATGCTAGTAATGTCAAATAGCTATCAAGATGTTGCCAACGATGATTTCAATCCAAATAAGACAAACTTTCGTATTCTCTGGATAGACATAGAAGATATAAAAAGAGAAACAAATTGTTTTGACTCATGCCACGATAATGCCATAATTTGGTACGAAAGTGAATCTTATGACATATGGTGGAACATAAATTTCAGAGTGTAAACTCGAAATTTACGTATCTATCGCACGTATTTTTTTTAAATATCATTTAAACAATTATTGTTTAACGTAATGAAGGAAATCTAAAATAAAAAGGTTTGCTTTCAGAAAATTTGTGATTGTTGTTATACAGGTAGACATAATCAATTGATTTATACAAATAAAAATAAAGTATTGCATATAACATTGTTTATGATTTTAGAATAAGATGAGCTAGATGGAAAACTCACTTTATAGTTTTTTTACTGTACGATTATGAATAACTCTTTTATTCCTTCGTCTCCTGTTCTAAAACGGCACGTTATCTCCTCAAACCTGTGAAAGGTAAAGTTGAGAATCCCTGCCTTGAACGGAGCAGAACGAGAGTCAAGCACAATATGTTCACCCGATTTTACGAGGCGGAGATGGTACGATGAAGGTGAAAGAAGGTGAAGCCGCGGACGAAAAGAGAGTGGAGAGTAGATCGTACTCTTTCACATCCTTCGCGAAGGACTCATGAATCATGACACCGACCGGGAGGTAAAACTGCTCATCCGTTATCAGCTTGGCAATAAAACTCCTACCCCCTTCTAATAGACACGACACCCAGCCGTGCCATTCGCCTTCGATCCCTTCGCAACCTAGATTTGCTCCGTGTTCGCGGCAGGCAAAAAGAAGTCTGATTCACGTGACAACTTCAGTCTGAGATATCTTTATAGTTAGCTCTGACCAATTCGGTTTTCTTCGAATTTTTCACAATGAATTCGTGCATTTTTGATGTATTATTTTTACTCAAAAATGTGATAACTTTGCATTTTTATGCGCACAACGTCGAAAATATTACTTAGTTGCGGTAGGTTTGTTACAATAAATTTTCTGTGCCAAAGATAATTTTAATAACAATATTACATCCGATCATTTCCGATCACTTGCGACGTTTTTTGTTTTCTCGCGTTACTCAATATTGGTTATAATATTTATTACGGGAGAATTAGATATCATATTATATTATATTTTATCAAACTTGGCACAAAAGAGCGTTTATCTGTTTTTCTTATTAATATTTTCTCTGATATTACGAGCATATTCTCGAGTTAAATATAATTAAAAAAAAAAAAACATTTATATAACACAAAGTTCCTGGTCACAGTTAAAAGTGTTTTTTGTATATCTCTTCTGTATATCTCTTCTCCTCATTCTCGTCGCAAATTCAATAATTCTGATTAAGAGTAGTGGTCATAGCAGCCACACCAATCGGTATCCGTATCGTATTCATTAGTTTTCTCAAGTGGCATAATTCGATTAAGCGATATACGAGAGATGTACCAAATACGCGCGATATTTCTGAGAGTTCTCCGTCTCACTTCAACGACACGTATCAACCGTATTGGTGCAGTTCATTAATTTCATCTCGATCGCCATTCAATTCTCGCATTCTGCTTTTGCGGAGAGAAAGAATTATCTGGCCTCAAGGGAGCACGAAATTCGATTTGATAAAGCGATCGGCGACTCAAACACAAACTGATTCAATTGTTGTTTGATTCTGAGCTTAAACGTTTTATTATTTGACATTAAACGTGAAAGAATTAAAGTGGGAAAGTAATAAGAAAACAAAACATATAGAGGGAAAGAGAGAGAGGGAGAAAGAGAGAAAGGAAAATTATTTTTTAGAATACATAATAAAACTGATTTTAACATGATATAAATTACTTTTAATAGTTTGCTAAATTATTCAAGTAAATATATATTTAATTCTAAACTGTTTACATTTACTCAATAACATTTAAACTAGACTTACACGTTTACAATATAAATATGATTCACTTAATAAAATTATTATTTAATTTGTAAAAATATTAAAATAAGAAATAAAATACAGGACAATAGATAATTGTTACGTTAATTATTAGTTAATTCTCTTCAACTTTGTTCTTATATCTGTATTTATTTGCCTGTTTCACTTGCAATCTCGAGAGAAAGCGGAAACCTCCATCAATGGAGTTACTTATTCCATATCCCGACTTTTTCCTACTCGGCTTCCCTTCTTACAATCAGTTCTTCGCGTTTCGCCGATCGCCGCGTTCATCCCGCGAGAGGCAAAAGCAACAAAACTTGGTCGGCGAAAAGTTTCGCTGTTACAATATAAAAGTTTCACGCGACGAAGAAACGAACCAACGAACAAGGATCGCGTCGCCTCCCCCGACAAACAGGAAACACTTGGTAACGCCAAACGGATGGCAATCGCGCACCGCGTACATACTGGGGGGAGGGATACCATTCGATTGCATTTCTCTTCTCTCTGCCCGCACCCTCGGGCCGTTCTCCACGACCGCGTCGCGACGCGACGCGCGCGGCGGTAATCGAATTCCACGGATTCGCAATTATTTCGAAAGTTCACGACCGACGGTAGGTTTAACGACCCGTACCCCCCCCCCCCCCCCCCCCCGCACGCGGCCGTCTGACCGGATGTATTTTCGACGTGTACGTGAGATCCGCACCGAGCGTGGAGATAGAAAATTCTTCAAACAAATATGTTTTCTATATTTACAAGGATTTTTTACCAGACATTTGCAAAGGAAAATAATTTTTAATATTTAGGTTTTTCTTCAAATTTTTCAATCTTTCTTTACATGTGAAATTAGAAGTATAAGTTGATTTTGATTTGATTTTCTTTTTTATATAATCTACAGAACGTGTTTCCAATTCAAAAATTGTTTTGAAAAATGTCTCGGCTTTTTATGACTTTTATTGGCGTAATTTATACAATAAAATATTCAAATGTTCGTCAATCATTAGTAAAATTATTAATTTTTTGAAACGCTAGATATCTTTTGTTGTTGATCGCGCAATTACTCAATACTTATTTATCTTTGACGACTCGCGCGAGTTGTAATTCTTATGTTTACCGCTCATTCGTGTCATTCGACAAGTGTCGATATTTCGAAAGTTTCCATCTTTCTCTCTTTTTCTCTCGCGTAAAATGCTCATTCGACCGACACATATACACAGTAAAAATAAAACGTATCGCGGAGCGATTTGTGGAAAATTGGTGCAATGTTTGATGACAAAACAAACATCGCTTCCTGTTAGCGGAAATAACAGCTATAACAATTGTTGCTTAGATTAAGCAACAATTCACGTATTTAAAAGCTGTTTTCGTCGACATTCCAAAACATATGATCGCTAATTTCTTAATTTCGAAATAATTGCTTTTAATTCGTACATTTCATCGGTAATTTAATTTTGGCAAAATTAAAGCGATTAAAACAGTAACGTATAAAAATGAAAAACAAAAAAAGAAAAGACTTATTTACTGCGAATTCTGTCATCTCCGAATTACCTTCGTAATCAGATTATGCACACTTTTGTGACAGAGACATTCTATACGTAATTCATTTTGTGAATTACTACTTTCATCAGGAACGAAAATTTAAGAATAAACCAGTTTCTCTTAAATATTTAAAATTGTCTGTCGGTTTTATTCATTAACAATGAGAAGATATTTTTTAACGGAGATATATAACTTTTACTTTTTCATGCAATATTCGTTGTTGCTTCTGAATTTTTGGATTTGTTTTTTCTAAACGATTTAAAATAAAATATAAATTTTACAAACGGTAATAAATATAAATTTTATAAATATTTATGGGAGCGTATGTTCTAAATATATGTATATATTGAACTTTTTCTTGATTTAAATTATCTTCAAATCTATGTATTTAATTATTCAATTAATTTCTAGCAAATAGATTTCTCCCAGCAACATTTTTTTTTTTTTTTATTGTATTTCTTGTTCAAGTACACGTCATGAGAAGCAATTGTACGTATGTTAGCGGGAAGAAATAGCACAATAACGCGTGTGCCACGAACGCATTATCGCACCTTCGTTACAACGGCGATATCGCCCGTGGCGAGAACCTATTGCCCTTAATATATTGGCACGAACGGTGGTCGATATTCGACATGGTCGACGTTAAATCACCTGCTCGTGATCGTTCTTTTTTTTTTTTTTTTTTCACGAGACCACTGTGCGCTGCAGGTTAAATATTGTTGCGAGGGTACATCGTCGCGTAATTCCCGCTTGCGAGCTTAAACATCGACGTCGAATCTCGACAATCAAAGCAAATATATTTTTCTAGCCTGCGCAGAGAGAGACAAGAAAAAACGACTTCACGTCACGTTGAATTCTGCCGCAAGTAGTAATTTTGCGTAGTACTTTTTCAGCAATTATTAACTCTTTTTTCCGGTCGGAGCACTCAGAGGGATGAATACTCAGTTAGTCGTAGTGAATAATTTATAAAAACGTATAACATTGAGATAAAAAGCCGCACGATCGACAAAACAGTCGAACATCTGTGTCGGGAAATATCTGGACCGCAATGGTAAAAGTGCTTTGCCGGGAGAATCCCGGACTTCGATGAGAAAGGGTTAATCTTACATTACAATGATAAAACTGTTAAAGTAATTACTCTATTTTATAAATACGCTTATTATTTGTTCTCACAATAATATCGATCTTAATTAGTAAAGCTTTATCGCGCCGTTTTCAAACACTTATTTTATAATCTCTCATGTTTAAGTTTGCGAAAGATAGACGAATAGCGTTAACGCGGTTCGACCGCAACGATGCAAAGTGACGGAAGTTGCTCTATTTAAGGACCTTCCGCTATCTCGTATCTCACCTAATCGGATTAACGTTAGTTACTCCCGTGCTTTCCTTTAAGTCCCGGCTAACTTTCTGCGGGAGTATCCGTGACGCTTGAGCGATCAGAACGCTTCAGCAACGTCGCGGTTACATCGCAGTTTGCTTGTTGCACGTCGCAGTTCGATTATCACTTGTCGCGTTTTTTTTTTTTCGATACATCCATTTTGCTTTCTCTAGATTGTTTCTTTTTTTTTGTTCACTTAATAACAACAATTTTCTAGAATTAAATCACACTTATGTGAAAAACCAATCGCGATATGTTATATAAAGTGAAATAATTGAAAGTGTTGACGCTCATCTGTCGCGAACGGATCCAAATATCCGGTTGTTTCTATAACTTATATTATAGATTGCTTCCGCCAATTGCGCGCTCGCGCGCGCTTCGGCAGCAAAGCGGGGTCGATTTACAAAAGCGTTGCAAATTCATGCCGCGCGCGAATATACACGTCGATCGAGGGATTATCATTGATTTGCGGTCCGCGAATTTGCGGGGGCGCCGGCCGCCCAGGCGTAAATTGCGACGGATTAATCGCGGATCAGACACACATTGAAACACAAGAGCGCGCGTGCGCGCGCTCGTATAATACAATACTTCTCGAATAATTCTCGTTCGTTTCATTATTTTCTTTCTCCGGCCGCGCGAAATACGGCGTGGAAAATAATCGCGCTGGATGGTAAATAGGTTCCCGCGCTTCGCCGAAATAATTTAATTCCCGATTAACAATGTTATTACGCCGACTGGGTCGAGAGGATTCGTCCGGTGATATTGTAGCGGGTGGAGTTTTCGATGTTGCTCGTCAACTTCGCCCGCTTGAATTTAACGCCGGTTTTGCGAACCTGTGCACTTTCGATTTTGCGATACCTTTTTCGTTTTAAGCCGGATATAAAAAAAAAAATACAATGAAATTTTTACCGCGACGGACATAACGCGTTAACAAAAATGGCTAGCGGCAATTTGAGCTCAACAATTCTTGTTAGCAGCGTTTGCGCCAGTGTTAAAATATACTGACGTGATTTAATCTGCTAACTAATGGATGATTGCCGGATTTTGAATTAGAAGAAAAAAAATCAAACAACTGTGTGAAAGCAATATCTGATCGAAAGTAATTAAAGTCTAGAAATGTTGCCGACGCAATATAAACACCTATTCCGATAACCGCAAATTGCATCAAAATTCCACCAATGTCAAACATCGTAACCAACTGCGGCATTCACTGTGGTATTCGACGTATTAAACCATACGTGTTAAACCATAGCGGTCGCAAACCACGGGCTCGTGAATTATTCCAGGCTCGACGTGCACAAATACGGGAAAGTCAAATATCCTTGTCGTCGAGCAATTTGTATATAGTCTTGATCCTCTCGGCGTTTATAAGACGCTTTGGAATTTCTGTCGCGAAACAATGCTCCCGTCGCACGACGGCGCATTTTATTACGCGATTACGTTCCGGCGAGTGGACGTAAATCTCGCTGATTTTCACGAAGAAACATCCCGCCGAGATCTGTATCTGTCATCCCGCGTTCAACAAACTCGACAAATTGATTATTATTAGAACCAGGTGCCAAGAATTAGAAAACGACAAGCACAAGCCGGTCTTACGAAAAGACGTATAGTATTGAATAATATCAGTTTAAATATTAAATCGTGAGTGTTTGAATACGGTGTATGAACCAAAGACAATATATAATGCAAATATAAAATTCAAATGTGCAATGTGTATTAATACGTTTGGTCTTTAATATTAATTCTTAATATTACATGAACATTATCATTTTAATTAATGTAATATTAAGTAATGTATTAAGTCATTTTCAGTCAGTCAATAAAATATAAAAATTATTTAACATGAATGAAAGCAAACATTGAAAAGATCAGAGAGTGTCAGATTACAAAAAACGTCAAAAAAACATATCTTAATTCAACAAATGCTTCGTGACTAATTATAAGTGTAAATCAGCAGAGTTTGTCTTGTGTTTTTGTTTTTTGTTGACCGAAGGTCTGTTTTCTTTTAAATTGTGCAATAATAAAAAAAAATATAATAACCAATGTTTTCTTTGTCGAAAAATCTTATCTATAGCCTCACTTTAATGAAATAACAGGACGAAAAAGCGAGTTAACCGCGGCGTTCGAAGAAGCGTGGGTTAACCAACCACGTTCGAGAGCGCATTCTTTATTGGAACGCTGACCCGGCTGGTGAAAGGTAAAAGTTTTTCTTTAGTCTTGCGCTTGTAAGTCTCGTCCGATACTGTCGCGCGTGCTTTCCCTTCAATATCAGTTAAGTCTGAAGCTACTGTCGGAATGGATTGCCATGCGCGTCTTTTTCCTCGGAATCTAATTGTGTTTTCCGATGTAGCAAGAGCTGGTAGCTGGTACACTTTGCGTGTGCTCTCTCCTTTAGTGTCCATTGTACGAAAAGAAAACCGGATGACACACCGAGCGAACACCTTGTGCTTCTCTCCCTTGGTAGTTTAAGTACTCCGGTACGGACGTGTGTCTTTTCCCTACATCAGGGACGAGACATCTTGTGCGCATTCTGCGTTCTTCAAAAACAGTAGCTTTGATAAATATATTTGAAGTAAACAAAGTAATTGGAAGTTTTCGAATTTGTTTTTTTTTTTTTCGCGATCTAATCTGTTAATTGTATTTGACTTTTGTACGCATAAGATTATTAACGAAGCATAGTTTCGACTGTCGTTCTTTGTAAACATTCTCTTTCTCTCACATAAAACAATGTAAAGTTCTCATCAATATATTGTTTTAACTGCATAACAATTGTTACATTCTGCTATTTAGGTTTTAATTGGTTTTTATTTCTATACACTCACGTTGGATTAACCGTTAAGGTTCTCAGCTAGCAATATCTTAAATATATATTAAAACTTTATATTATATTAATTTTAATATCAGACGCGAGCATATAATGTAAACTTAATGTAATTTAATGTTCACTCACATACGTACACGCACTTCCGCCGCCGCCGTATTCAACACGAAAATAATGTATTCAAGCGATTTTAATCATTATCGTCCGCAATTTCGTTCAGCATTATCTTTGCTGCGTTCACGCAGCGCGGCGATTCGTTCCTCCAGAGAGCGCGAAACACGTCGCTTACGGGTCGTCGTGTGTGTACACACAAAAGATACATATCTTATCTGGCAGATTGTAAATTGCGCGCGCGGCGAGTCGCGAATATTCATGCAGCGTCGCCGTGCGATTTGCATTCATCGTGTCCCATTCGCCGCCCTCGCGAATTATTAACGCGAAGTCTCCTCGGCATCCCGTCGATCGATAAGCGAATTCTCTCGTCTTCGGTGCTTACACATCTCGAGAATTCTCCACTCAGCTCTTTCTCTCTTTCTCTCCGTCTCCTCCAAGTTTCCATGAAGAATCGGGACGCGCGAAGGGAGACATCCTCGAGAGACAATAATTTTATCGTTCTTCGAGAAATAGCGCGCCGCGCGCTAATCCAAAATTTTACGACGTCCATTTCTCTCGCCGGTCATTACCGTTTCACAGCAACGATTGCAAAACTTCAATTCTGTTTACTCGATCGCTGAATGAATACCTATTTAGCATTGTCTCACAATTCCATTGTGCACACGCGTGCGCAACTATTCATGTGTTTAAACTTGTGATGTTTGAAATATTTCGAATCATAAGTAAAATTATTTCGGATGTTTGAAACATTCATTGGAAATTCACGGAAGTAATTAAAATTAGATAGATTCGTCGAACAATCTGTTAAATGATTTATTGCAGTGTGATTGAATTCAACCGTGTCAAATTTAAATTATTTCAGTCTGTTTAATGTTATGTCCCATTCTACACGGGCTAATTTTGTTCCGTTAGATTGAAACATCGTATATAATAATGGATGATCACATTTTAAAGTTTGCAATCACGCACGCTCTTTATACGATAATTAAATCGGAAACGGTAGCAATTATTTCTAACATCGAAAATCAACTCCCCATTAATCTTGTTTTCTTGGAGACGTCATTTAATTTCTTGTCGCATGAAAGTTGCGAGAGAAAAACTTCAGCACTCGTGAAGATTAAAATAAACGTTCGTTGATTATTCAAAGTCTCTTCAATATAAAATGGAAAATGATATAAAATTATTTGTGTGAATATTTTGAAGAGAAAAATAGCACAAGTTCGTTTTTTTTTCTTTTCTAGAGATAGCTAATTATTTTTACAATGTATCTTGAAACTCGGCAAACCATTACTGACCAAAGTTTTATCTTCCAAAAACATTTGAAATGGAAACAGAGATAATTCGGAAAAACGATCGCCGAATTTAAACACCGTACTTAATGAAAACAAAAATATAAAATTCAACTCGCTCGTCTTTGGTGTGAAATATGAAGCGAAAGTTTTTTTACAGTTCGCGTCGCACTTCGCAGCTCGATTTGCCGCGTGTCATTTCACACTTGTTTTCATTATACGCGTTATTTTCCTGATTTTTCTGTAACATGCGGAAGCGTGATTCTGCCCGAAGCTGCGGCTAAAGCGTTTTCGTTCGCGCAAAATAGCTCCACGATGAAATCAATCCGATCAGTATAGGTCTCGTTCGCGGTTTACGTAATTCGAGCTAGGTCATTGACGGTTTGTGACGTATAGATCGAGTAAACCCGGTAATCTGGACTAACATGAGCGATATTTAGACAAACACACGTGCAACAGATCCGGGATATAAAAGTATATCCCGATGTAAAATATTTATTCAGTTACAAAATATTTATTCCGTTGTATCAAACAACAGAAGAACATAAATATTTTTTTTTTTTTTTAACCGAAAGAATATTTCAAACATTCCAAAAATTGTAACACATATTGTAACATAGGTATGTGTAACGTGTATATGAAAGATATGTGGAATATAATATATATCTTTCGATTGTATCGCGCGTAGAGTAAAACGAACTTTGTGGCACTTTAGCCACTTGGAGATGCAAATGTGATCTCGCAGTGTGCGAAGGCAAACGAAGTCTGCGCAAAATTCTCGCAACCTGAACGGTAGATTATCCTTTTATTCGTTGTACGTGGGAAACGCGTTACAGTCCGATGCTGTCGGTGGTGCGAGCAACATGGAAATGGACGACGGTGTGGGTGCACCACAGCTCTTGGCCGAGACAGATTAACATTGTCGATACGTCGTCGACGTCAATCAGTGTCCGTGACGCGACACGCGTTTGTCGTATATCAGTTAGATAGAGTGAGTTGCCGTTGTGCGACGGACGCCACAAAATTATTCCTACAAGATGTTTTCTACAAAAGATGTAAGAAAAAATAATATACATGAGATTAATGAACAAATTCTTATTGAGAGATAAAAGTTTTTTTAATTTAGTATTTTGCAAAAATATCAATATCAGTTTACAACATACTGTGCTTGTCAAAATTAAAATTTTAATTTTTTACGTACGTTTGGAAATTAATTTACCTAATTAATGTAATTAGATTATATTTTATAAATATTTAAAATAATTAATCTAAGTATAATTAAATAACTATATATGTTTACAATATAGACATTATCATGTGAATATATATATGTAAATATATATGTAACATACGCAGTAATGCGCATAATTTCGACGAAGAAGTAATACGTAATCCAACATGATAAGACCAAGAGAGCGTCTTGCAAGCTTGTTAGAAAGCTCTTTACCCTCTATTATTCTCCTCATCCATCTTTTGTTCTCTCTTCCGCAGTGGTCCTCTTCTTCCATTCTCTCTTGAGTTAATAATGACGAATATGATCCACATTAGACAGTACGTTTCGAAGTTGAATACGAACGCAAGCTTCTCTATAATTATCAACGAGATATTGTTAAAAAAATCACTTTTTCATCAATATTTTACATAATTCGAAACATTTAATCTCACAACATGTCAAAATTTTCCCGATAAATATACTTTGATTTCGAAATATTAAATAGTAAAGTAAAATATAATAAAATATAATAAAATCGAGGAATATTAACGTCAAAATTTTTCTACATTTCGTTTTATCGCACAAAGTGACTTAACGAACGATTAAAACGAGATCTACATTTTGTATTATCTCCTCACAGATGAAAGATTTTATTTTTAACGAGAACAATTTTATTCTTAACGAGAATATTTCTTGAATTCGCAAAATGACACAACACAAAGCTGCGATAAATCTTCCAAATGGAAGAAGAGATCGACAAAGAAATGAAAGGCAGACGTTTTTGCGCGAAACGGAAGTGGGTGGATCGATTCGTTCGTCTAAGATGATGCTTAATCGATTATCGAAATAATGAACGCGACACGAAGAGCCTGTCATGTTGCATTCAGCGCTATATAGGAGAAAGACTGAGCGGGCTATTAATACAGTTACATGCTCTTTCTTTCTGTTGTAGAGAAACCGGTCGTCTGATGAATGAACGCGAGATGGACGTCTGAATCAAAGCCGTCATGGCCCCGTTTCTATTGATCCTGCCGCTGCTTGCATCATTGCGCCACCTGATACATCCGATCGGTAAGTGAGGCTCTTCTTCAATGTCCGTTCTCGCCGGAAAATGTGAGGGACGAAGCGAGAGAAAAAAAAAAAAGAAAAAAAAAGAAAAAAGCGAGCTACAATTTCTGATGGTCGCGTGCGCGCGTGTGTTGTGCATCTCGAATCTCTACACGTTTATCAGAGACTTTTTCTATTCGCGCTTGTTCGGTCGACTTGATTCAATAATCAATTGACACGTTAAACAAATTGCTGATACCGTGATTAACGATACGTTCGTGCAGCGTCGCTCGAGCTGCTAATAGGATCGAGACACACGGCGAATGCTACATTTATAAAACTTGCAAACGCGTGATGCGTACATTTTGCATTTAATGTCTCGCAAATGGTCGCGATATAAATTTCTTCCACCAATAATATTGGATATTAAATTTATTACATTTCATAATGAACAGGAATTAAGCGAAACACGCTCTGTGTGTGTGTGTGTATATTATTACAGTATGTAATTTCAGTACTTATTACTATAGGTTTAATGAGCCTCGCGTATTTAATGAACGCGAATGATATCAAACGACCGTTGATAAAGCATCGAGATACTTCCGATAACAGATTTTAGGCAGCTCCTCCGTATTCGTGGAAGTCGAACGGAACTCGGCTTGTTTCCTATCTGGAATTTATGGGTCCTCGTGCGCTAACGAGTTCCTTTCTTCCTCTCTTGCGTGATAAAGCATCGTCTTGATAACGTTTAATAGCTATAACACGAAGCGAGGAAAAGGATGGAGAGACGAATAAACAGGAAAAGAGAAACGAATCGACACGACACGTCATTTTCTTATCTCAGTTCTTTATTGCTGTCCGAAAACACAAACTGACACACACACACACACACACATGTCACAAAGATAAAAGTTTTACTACAAACAAAAATAAAAAATATACACAAAAATCACGAAAGAAATGACGCATCGTCACTTTTTTTTTGTTACGTGTCTCACTAATCGCGCGCGGATAATAAAAGAAGAAAACTATAATTAAGAAGAATGTGATGAAAGAGTTATCAAAGATAGTAGCTCATTTTGAGGAAAGACCAGCGGTTGCTACGAGCAACTTTCTCAATTAGTGCTCAGCCCGATCGGCTCGTTTGCATTCACGACGGGGAAGGCAGGTCGTCATTCCTCTGCGTGTGTGCTTCCTTCTCTCCCTGGATAAAATGACAGCCATGTCCTGGTTTCGCCCAACTCCGAGCCGTTTTAGATAAAATTAACATAAAACTATTTTCTGAATTGCAAGCAGCTGAAAAGCGGAAAAATATTTTTTGTCGGAATGTTACAAGAAATCTGCGAAAGGCTATTTTTCCCGTGAAATTCACACACGTATTTGATGTAATGTAGTTCTACAATTAATTTGAATCAAAATACATATATGTGTCAGAGCTGGCTGAAGTGATATTTGCTTCGTTTATTCCTGAATTTTTGCAGTCCTGCAGTCAAATCCAACGGACTATGAAGTAAAAATTTTGGAAATACAACTCGTAGAATTGTTTCGTTTTATCGATGAACGTCAGTCCCGTCTATTTTATTATTTCTTTTAGATAACTCGGCATGAGAGTTTTACCGAGCGCGAATTTCGAATAGCGACTCACATCACCCACTGCGTGATGTTGTGTATATTATATTGTTTCCGCTCTCGGTAACGCGGATTTATCGCGTCGCGCGCCAATCTAGGACAAACTTTAGCGCGTTTTCGAGAACAACGTGTGTGTTCGAAAACCGCAACAAAAACAAAATGCATTTAGCTGCGGGACTCCGATAGTTAATTCACGGTACGTAAATCTTAACGCTTGGTAAGACAGAGACGCATATCTTGGAACATACCGCCGTCGTTTGTTTGTCCGACTTGAAACGAAATGCTCTTGGGTCGAGCAATTTACCACTGCAAATGTAAACTTGCCTTTAATATCGTATATTTTGATGCTGACGACGCGAGAAGTATTTGTATACAAGTTCTACACTTAAAACTCTTATCCTCTTAAATAGTCTGCCGTGTTCAATGAGCAAACATCTTGACGCGTTACTCGCATGTTTTGTCAAGACAACAATATTTCGCACCTTTCATCGAAGATTTTCGTCAAAGAACGAAGAAATCTTTGCGATGTATCAGATGTTTCGGAGCAAATCGATATCACAAGAGGCTTTAGTTCGGATGAGCGTCGGGATCGTTGAAGATCCCAACAGGATATTGCCGGACTTGGATCCTTACCATGATAATGCATGACACCGAAGGAGAGAAGAGCTAACGCAACTTATTGCATTCGCAGATGCGATCCCCGGCGCGGGAACAAGCGAAGAGCTCGATGCGGTAGAACTGCAGAATTCTGGCGGAATGTGCCTCCTCATTTCAAACGAGTCGACATCTAAATCGCAACCGGTTCCATGCACAGTATTCCCTAGGAACATCTATTCTTTAGTAGGTCAATCCTTCGTCTAGCGGATTTTGTTCCGTTACAATTTCACATTTTATTGAAATTGCACGGTTTTATTACTTACAGGAAGAGAATGTGAAATCCTCCCAAGCAAAAAATGATTATATCTCTTCTCTACATTATTGTATTATTTTTAATTATAATTGAACATCATGTGTAACATATTTACAGCAGTCATTGTTTAAATGAAGACATTATTTCGATTTATGTAAAGACGCATATTCATTTCTTTTCTTCTCAAAATTTCTTTTTAAAAGTCTTTTTTCAAACTGTCAAACAAGTAAATACGTTTCGTGTCTTTGCGCTATTATATATCTTACTGCTCGACTAAATACATTTCAATATTCCTATACTTAAATAATTGAGCTGCTTTGCGCCGCATCTAATAAAAGCGTCGCGTGGTTGAGAGAAATGACGAATAAACACGGTTAGTTTACACTCTTACGAGATTGTAAATAATTGCAATTGTTTAAACCGCAAAAATGCTAGAGTTTAATAAATGTCTTGATGATTCTTTGTTGGAAATTACTTAACACTTTGAAAATATTTATTCTAATTATTTAAAAACCGAAGTGAAGGTTGCGCCGTCAATTAGATTAGCAAATCTTCTCTAAGTAACTGCCACCACGTCAAGCAACGCGCTTTTTGTGCATACAAACTTGTGGAAGTTAATTACCGCGAAGCACGTAGTGGTTTCTTTCCGGCAAATAGCTATAGTTGATAATAGAACTTTTAGCGACCGGAGGAACAAAACCGCGACAGGAACATTTTAGTCGTTAGAAAAAGCTGTGACGTATAAATTACCTCAACTTTAACCTACGATATTTTTAATGATAATACTGATCTTTTACAATTATAATAGGATGTGTTCTCTCTGACTCGAGTAAAATATTACACTATTCTTTCTGTTCTATCATTATTTTCTTAAACGCTAATAATATTTATTGGATAGTGCAACTCTGTTATATGTAAATAAATTTATTTTTTTAAATCAATTTTTTTATTTCGGCTTATATTTTAAAAGTGATCGATAAGAGATTTTATTTTATTTTTTTTTTTAATCTCTTATTACTTTTAATATCCGCTAAACTCTTGATAGCTCGGTAATTGTATTTGGTAATTACAGCATAATTGCTGCAGTAATCGTGTCCGATTATTGTTTAATTTGACCACGTTTTTTTGCCAACGGCATTCTACTTTTGAATTTCAACCATCGTCAATCATAAATTCGTTACTCTTCAGTGACGTTCATCCCGATAAATTGTCCACTCGTCCCCGAAAACTTTTCAACGCATCTTTAACAAAGTTCACTTTCGAAGCGATCCACTCGAAACATCCATAAAGTACTTACTATGTTGCTATTTGCATATCATGGAGATAGAGTACGTAGGGCGCAGCAACCTAACCTAACTAGCCAACTTTTATGCTAATCGAATTCAAGCATAATAAATATCGTGAATAAAAATACAAAAATTTAACAGGTTCAAACATCTTTATATAAATTTTCATATTATTTACGTTTTTTTAATAATCAAACAATTTTATTACAGTTATAATAATTTTTTTAATAATGTTAGTAGTAAAACCCGAACTTTATGCAGCCCTAGAGTTCCTATCTCGATCGAAGTATTTTAATTTAAAACTCGTGCACAAACATTATTATCATACGCCGATAGATTCTCAAATATTACATTAATGTCGTTTGAACGCTTACAATCTCTTGTGTGCACACACTGACCGAGATTATCGATAGTTTGCGCATACAAAATGCACGAACAGTCAGGAGCTTCTCCCGATCGTAAAATACCACGTCAAATGCGAAATCGACATCTCTCGAATAGAATTTCAATCACTTTCACTTTAAGAAACAAACTTTGAATAATTTGAAAAAGAAAAATTAAAAATAATAATATATAAAAGATTATAACAATGTATAGAATTATATATAAATGATTTAAAATTTTTTAATAACACGTTTTTTTTTAACGTTTCTACATTATTCTCTTATGCATATCGATATTTAAGTTCAAACATTTAGATTCGAATGTTATTTGGAAATTAAATATATTAGTATCGATCTCAATCGCACTGATGCGTGCGTGCTTTACCAGCGGAACAGACATGCGATCTGTTTGCAAGCCCTAGCAAAACGTCCGGGAATTTAATATCTCCCTAATTGCGAATATATTGTAAGAGAACGAGAGAATGGTAGGAGAGAAACGATATCGAATCCCGCTATCGCAACTTTTTAATCGTGGCGCAATTTAAAATGGCATCACAGCGTTTTGATTGCATCGACATCGTGCGTTGCAACCTGCTCTGCCGGTGTATCTATCTGATGCAGAAATATTCGTTTCCAATACTGTGTTATCACTAAACAATAATAGATTTTATATGCCGACGTGATTCAGTGCTAACACCGACATATTTGGAAATTATTAACATTAATTACCAACACACACATTTTTTAATACTCGAAATGTGAAAAGTCAAGTATATGAAATTAAAAAAACACACACGCGTACAACAGATAAAAAGAACACAAAAATACACAAGAGTTTGTGCATATAAATAAAAATATAAAAATAATTTTTAAATTCAATTATTTCTTGCTTCCGAAAAAGCTGTTTAATTTATTAGATTAATTTATTATTGAATAAATAAAAATCTATTTATCAATATTGAGTTCTGTATGAAAATAAACTGGAATATTTTTTCAAACTTTATATATCAGTTAATTAATAGATTTAAAATTTGCTCGAACTTAGTCACTAGATATTTAACAAACGCAAACTATGCGACGACTAGTGAAAAAGTTTGCAAACACGCTGCCAGTATGTGCGGTCTCTGTGTGTGCATGCATGCGTATGTGTGTGTGTGTGTGTGTATGCGCTTATTTTTAAACGTTAGTTAAAAGTTAAAGTGTTGCAACATAAAAATACGTGTAATATTTTAAAAACTCTGTCAGTCTGATAAATTTATATAATTTTACTCTTGTTAAATCTAATTTGGTGACATTTTCTGAATGAAGTGTTTTAACTTGAAAATGTGAATAGACACGAGCATTTTCTTGGCTAACAATCTTGTTATTAAGATTTTATCTAACGAAATTGTGGTGTATTACGTTTCATTCTAGTGTAAGAACATTGCCAGTGCGAAATATCTTTCTATTAAACCACACTTCCTCCGCTGCATATATCCTTCTCTGTTACATTCTCTTTCTCCGCAATCTAGCACTGTAAAAAAAGAACAAAGAGCATCTCAGTATCAGGCTGCTCTTGAACTCTGGTGAGGTGAATTGAAATGTTCACGAAAATGACACTAACGCGGTTCAGATCCAAAAATCATTTTCAAAGAATTTTTTTAACTTACCACAGAAACATCAAAGATTATCAGGTTAATAATAGGTCTATTAATCTATTAATGGAGTTCGTGCGCAACCAGCAGTCTTTTATTCGTTAAAAAAAATCGTTTAACGCGCCACTATCGCTGTAAATAAAATTTTTAAATGAGGGCTGCACTAAGAAAATAGAAAACTACGAAATAAGAGAATACAGTGAGAGATTAAAAGTTGCAACTTTTATTTAAAAATCGTAAGTACAGCTTTATATATAAAAATAAGCGCGTACAATTTTCTCATGTAGCAGACAAAATCGAATCGGTATATAGTTAATCGGAAATAGTTGCGTCCGAGTATAACCGATCGGTTTCCGCGTATCGGTTCTATTATATTTCCCGCGAGCTGACGAATAAAGTGTGAAATATTAATATATCTACGTTGTAAAGAGAAATGTGCGAGTTTTGATAGTTGAACGGCGGTATTAAAAATTGCTTCATTTAAATAGACGTTCAGGTCTATACTGACAGGTCTACACTGACAGGTCTCTCTTTGTCTGCGTGCAACGAGACCTTTGTGTGATGGTGGTCAAAGCCCTTTCGTTATCGATCGTGTCCGTTCTATCGTGAGTAGTTGGCAACTTTAGCCGCTGAAGTTGATCAATGGAGCGATAGTCACGACGGCAGCGCAAAGATGTATTAATACCGATACGCATACAGAAACACATACATATAAATATATATATATATATACAAAGCGTTTAACAGTCCATCAGATAATCTCCCGTACAATGAATCCAATTGCAACGTCTCATTACGCACGCGATCTGTCGCCAATGTTTCTAACGCGGATAATATACCATAATAGGTGAAACAAATCGGAACGTGTAATTAATTTTGAAATGCCGCGTGTTGCAACATTTACAAAAATATTGTTCAAAAAGAAAATCTTCAAGAATGTCCACGAAGCAACTCGACTGTTACAAATCGAATGCCGGTGGAAAGTCTTGTGTTGTTGTACGGAAAATACGTGCGCAGCATTGTGCGGAGAGATCTTCTTTTATTCGGTATCACTTTTGATCTGCCAAAGGAAACTCTGCAAAGTTTTGCAATCTTTGAAGCTTATACGGTCGAAAATAACATGGTAAAAGATATTATTTAAAAAAGTAGTACGTGGTAAACTATCACGCAAGAAACAAAATTAAATTTGACATAGAGAATGGTCGGGAAGTACTGAGTGTATCAGAAATGTCGTCGTAGCAAAGAAACGTGTCGCATTTCAAAACGAAACTTTGCTAAAACAGCGAGATTGTAATTAAAGTGAGAGCGGATGATTAATCCTCCGATACGAAATCGCGGGTCGGATCTTGATGCGCAACCGAGCCCTTCCAGTTCTCCTTCGACTCTCATGCATGTGTATATATAGTCATTTTCTCTCTCTCTCTCTCTGTCTTTCTCTATATACCCCTCCGAGCCGTCGTATTCGAAATGCAACCCCCGGCGTTAGTTGCAACTGGGTCGTCGGCAATTACGCTAGTTATTCACTCGACTATGCGGAGATACGGAAGGTGGAGGGACTATTGCGGCGGGCTCGGAATTTAAGATTCGTCGTGCATGTGCAAGTCGCGAGGGAGGTTGTGTGCCGCCATTCTCCGGCTTCCGTAATATCATCCCTTCGCTCACTGCCGTCACATTCTGAGACTTCTACATATTTAGTTTAATTACATGGTAAATATAAAGAAAAACACGAGGTATAATTTTATGCTACAGCGTGATAACTTGTTTATTTTTTTGGTTTTTTTGGGGGGGTTTTTTTTGTATCGTAATTGGATGATATTGAATGATGAAAAATCAAATACATCGCATGTGTCCAATAACCGAAATACATCGCTTTTCGTGTTTGTTCACGCGCTTCACTAGCGATGTTGACCACATACAGAATCAGGCGACGCAGACCTGTTGACAAGCAACCAGAAGCAACATCTGTGACATCAGGTTCGTGTAATAATCTGTCGTCCTATATCACGGCGTGACCTCGTCAACTCGATACACGTCTGAACATATAAAACAAATGTATTCCGAAATTTCAGAACTAAAAGACTATGACGAAGATTATGTAACAGCAATCCCCAAAGGCGAGTGACAAAACTCGCAATTAAAAGTAGACATACTTTTGTTACTTTTAACATATGTTTGTTATTTTTATTTTAGGATAAAAATATATTTTCCTTGACACGCTATATTAATAAGCATTTTGATGTAAGTTAATTAATTACAATGTAATGTTTTACACAGCTAACATCTCCATGTCTATTACAATCTCTTTTGATCTACGTTTCAACGTTATTATCTCGCTATACAGTGCGCATATTTGCACATGATACATTTCAATTTACAACGCGCTCCGAACTTGTTACATGAATGGTCGACAGGCAAAGTTTCGCCACATATTCATGTACTAGAAGGTTAGTTTCGTCATAAAGAGGATATACTGCGAGTTGTCAAATTATCATTCTTGCATATGCATAAACGCAACGGCGATGTAACATGTATAAAAGCGTGTTATACTTTCCGAACATGAACTTAACTCGATATAGTTTCCAGCACACACATACCGTACTTCTGTACACTTCGAAAATTCCTTACAACAAGATCAAGAGGCACGGTAGTGCCTCGCGCCAAGTTCAGGCGCAACGAAGTGGCGCTCGAACTGCGCGAGCACACCGTGCCTATTATACGC
>QVNW01001275.1:0-27732 GCA_014825475.1 Pseudomyrmex flavicornis | reverse complement strand
GTGCAATCTTACTTGCTCTCGCTCGCCCGCTTTTCATCGTCGAGAACGTCGCGCGTATCTTTATAGAGTAAAACCGTCGCATCGACATTACAGCGAATAATATCCGGCCCCCGTTTCCGCATACAAACGCCAATTCCTGTCGCGTATATTGTATATATATATATATATATATACAGGTACATGTACGAATGCTTCGAAAGAACGCGCGCAAAAGAAGCCGGCGGAAAGTTTTCTTCTTCCGCGTATTTTTCTGTTCTTGTAAATACACGCTTTTTTATTTCGAAGCGATCCTTGTACTTTGTCGCTAACATTGTCATTTAAACTATCGATCATCGTGAAAGCGACGTGTAGCGCGTATCTGTTTTCTCATCTTTCATCGCGACGATAAAAGTTTCTTTGACGACGCCTTTGACACTAGGAGCTTGATAAAAACGTCTTCCTGTAAAGCACGTGCGAGTTTAAAACCACACGTGTATACACACGCTTGCGAAATCGCAAGTGCGAGTCTTATTATTGTTTGTTCTCTTTTCCTCGTGTAAAATACTTTTATTTCGTGAATGTGTAAAAGTTTTAAAAGTGAGATTAATGTTAGAAATCGGTCAAAGCTTCGCTGGTATATATATATATATATAATTCCAATCAGTTTTGGCAATAGATCTTCTTCAAATAGGCGCGGACACGAATCGCGTATATACTCGAAGTCGATATTCATCACAACGTTTGTTGACTAGCCGTCGTGGGATCGACATGTCGTTACATGTAAATATGCGTTCGGCAACTGGAATAATCACACACGATGCGCTACGGCCAGTTTCAACACGCGATTGCTTTCGGATGTCCTGTTAAATATTTAAATGTCCGCGCGCGCGCGCGCGTATATTCGCTTATTTTGAAATGGAAGATTGTTGTCGACGACGGAATTTATAAGATTTCCGATTCGCTAGGGAGCTCTCGCGTGACTGCCTTCGTGTATTCACATCCTTCGGTATGTTAGAGAAGGGTGGAAGGACGAAGGATGTCGCGCGTTCCGCGAATCCCTTATCGATTAGGAACGAGTACATTTTCTCGTGCTCGTTAAACTCGTTTTGAATAATGATCCTCTTAGTATGAAAGGAAATAAACTATGTGTAGAGCATCCATTTGTCTGCAAGTGGCGCGTCGTAACCGGAACACGCATGCGAGTGGTAGAACGCGGTCGCTCGACATTGAAACTTTGCGAGTTTCATGAATGATACGGGGAGAATATTTGTCTTCGCGGTCTGAGCAAACGTTATTCTTCTTTTGTTTCGTGCGTTATAAAAGAAATATTAATTAACGCAACAAAAATTAATAAGTAAATTATATCTGTTAATTGAAGTTTACTAATTTAAAATATTTTTATAAATAAAATAAAATACAGAAGTGATGATTGATTATGCTGGGTAATTAATTATGTGAAATATGTTATATAAAGAGATTGTATAATATATAATGCGCAACGCGCACGTCATGACATCACAGAAAATTCAGTCAAATATAGAAAGCTCCGAAATATTTCCCGCTTGTCAGTTGGGAAATACAGGCGCTCGCTTTGAAAATTCTAACACATGTGCCGACCGAGGGAACATATGGCGTTCGTGGCTGGTTTACGAATGGTCGAATCACAACTTGCGAGAAGCGTAATATATCGCGGGTCTGCCTCGCTGCGAGAAAAACGCGAATATCGAATACTTCTCGTGAATTAGAGAACCTCTGTGAGTCTCTCCCGTTCTTGCTGCAAATCCAATATAGATTTAGCGCTGCGTATCGCGTTCCGGAATTACCGAGATCTTCTTGTCTCTGGAAAAAGGGGAGCGATTTATAAAACGTCGACCGAGAAGTAACCGGAAACTTATTCGCCACGACTTATATTATTTTTTTGATAATCTTTTTTATACGAACGCTACGCGCACTGTATAAATTTTTTATTATAAAAAATGAAAGCAGTTAATTTGTTGACCGTGTCAAAAAACGCGATAACACACTTCTGCCAAATAAATCTATTGTATCTAGATATAATTTACAAACACACGCAAAATGTCGTCTCCGGTGCGAGGGGAAAGAACGCACGCCCGCACCGACACCGGCCGCGTGAACCAGCAAGGGAAAGACGCACGAGGTGTTCACCCGGTGTGCCCCAGCCTAGTCGTTTCGGAGTTTGGCACTTTGGAGGGGTGCAATGGGCACTAAGGGACGCACAGAGTGCCCGCTCCAGCTACCAACTCCTGCTGCGGACCTCTCCACCGGGAAAAGACACACAAGGCAATCCGGCGATCCAACAGCAACTCAGGCTTCTCACTTATATTGAAGGGAAAAAACGCACGACAGTATCAGCGGGCGAGACGCGTTAGAATGATCAAAACTCACCCTTCACTGGCCAACGCTCCAACGAAGAATGCGTTATCGCCTCTTCGAGTGCTTTGGTTCAACCCACCTTTCTCCCCCCTCTCGTATTAAACTACGCAGTGGGAGAATATAAACAAGATCCTTCGTAGGATAATAAAAAAAAGCCAGACAAGGCCTTGAGTTATGTTTCTTGTTTTACTACGAAATTTTGAAAATGATGATTAAAATTTAAAAGAAAAAGAGAAAGGTACATAAGAAATTAACTGCAACTAGTATATTTACATACACATAACCGTTTACATATATGACGATTTTCGAGCGGCAATTCTGCGCTTGTACGAAAATCATCTTCGAAGTTTTTCTACTCCAACGAAATCGATAGAATTTTCTCGTGAAAATTCGCAGTACAAATAATATTCTTGGCTATTTATTTATAGACGAACAGAAATTCTCTTTGATATCTGTCGGCGAAATATTATCACGCTCGTTCAAGTATCATCATTGTTTCGTCCCGGAGATTCGTCGATACAACTACTTTCGATGTTTTTTCTTGGCGTAACTCATTGCGCCGTATCTCCTGCGTGATCGCGAATTTCCATCTTCAAGAGCTGCTTTTCCATATCTGTTGTGTCATTAGTTTTTTTCCAGCGGAAACACGCTCAGCGTTTTCTCGGAGTTTCTCGTTGCTAGATGTCTCCTCTGTCGTAAACTGCTTCCACTAACTTTGCTAGTTTTGAAAAGAAAAGAGCGCAGTTACCTACGTTCGCAGTTTTAATTTTTAGCAATCTTAGAGTTTTCCTGTATCTCTGAAATTTCTTTCTTTAGCATAGGTTGAGGTCTTAAAAATATTTCAACTCTCTACACATGCGTACACATTTGTTTTTATGATTATGTTCTTCTATTAATTTTATTTATTCTCTTTACTTTTTACATGTATTTTTATATGTATGTTTATGTCCATACATATTGTATATATGTATGTATAAGAAGAGATGAAATATGTTGAAAGAATAATGCGCTGACGTGTAAATAATCAGAACTGGACAAGAGCCCAAAGCACGTCTCTATTGATCTCGACCGAGCACACAAAAAACGTTACATCGCGTGCCAAAAAAGCGTTAAGAAAACCCTGCACGTACCTCGCAAAAAAGCTAGTCCTTTTTATTCGACGAAAGTAGTTAATACTACGTTAGGAGCCGCTTGTGCGTAGTTTTGAAACATACTCTACCGAGTATTCTCACGGTCCTCCTTTGGACGTAATTTTTTCTTTTTTTTTTTTTCGTCTAAGAGTGCATATGGTTTTGTGAAGGTGAACCAAGTGCCGAGTGTCGCGAAGAAATGTCTAAGACAGAAAAACTTTTATCAAAAGATCTTGATGTTGCAAAGCGCTTTTATATTCGTGCTTATTTTATATTTTTTGCGCATATATGCAAGATGCAAACGTTTCTTAAGGAAAATCTGAAGTTTTGCATTACCGTAGCGCGGTGTGTTTTTTTTTGCAGTAAATTTTTAAAGTTTTTAAGGCAGAATAAATACTATCTATATTCTGGTTTTTGAAAAACAAATATTAAATTTGTTATATATTTGTTTTGATTCCAGGTAATTCAAAAAGAGAATGCATGTTTGAAGAAAAGTACATTGCATCATCATGAGAACGCTTTGGATTGTGGTGGGCATTCTACTCGAAGTACATTTGTACTTCACAGGTAAGTCCGAATAAATGAGATAGTTTGTATAAAATCTAAGATTTTATTAACACTATTGAAAAAAATGCAAAGATCACAATCTTTACAGATAAATTTTATTGGTATTATTTTATTACATTTTATTGTTGAAATAAACTTTGTTCACACTGCAAGCAAGACTTATAAAATAATAAAGTCATCTTGTTCTTTCATTTCGACTTCTTCAGCTGGCGTGGATTTTACGTATTCAAGTTTGTCGCGCCAGGCGAACAGAAATTTTGAAACTTTCATGGGGGATTATAGATACATAATAGAATTAGAAATTGCGACGGAAAGACCGAGCTCATTCGAATTTCTGCATCATGCAAATCGCGTGTTTAAGTAGCAACTCTCGCAGCCTAAATAATTTTGTCCCTAATTTCCTTCCGGCGCGCGCTTCGTCGGCATTCGCTTCACGAGCGGCATACAATTTCCAACGGTAATGATGCCGCGCCGGAAGAAACGCGAGCGTTTCCAGCGCGTGCCCACGGCACGCCACCACCGTAGTTTCTGCCCGCGTTTGGCGCGAGTTATTTTCGTGCCTGCATGGAAAACACTTAATTCGCGAGCCGACAAGTAATTTCCGTTTATCGTACGTATAGAGCTGAAAACTGGCGGCGAATCCTCGCCTTGTTAGCGTGTCGAACTTTTCGACACGCGCGTTTTGCTACCGATTCGATCGCACACAACGATTTTGTCGATGTTCTTTTTATGCGCGCGGCGGTTTCTCTCCTCGAGAGACGTCGAAACTCGTCCGTCGACACGAGTGCTCCAGCGGGAAAATTCGCAGAACGTCTCGTTTCCCGAACAACGCGGTAGTGAAAATTTAGGTCGTCGTCGTAACATCTCCGAAGCTTTAGATCTAATTGAAAGTTTAATTAAATGCACACCGGCCCCTATTACCGAGCCGTTTTACGATTTCCGATTCGGCAAACTTTCTGAAAATGTGCCAGATTAATCTTCCAATGTACGTGCGAGCACTAATCACCGGTAAATTCAATTTAGAAAATTGCAGCGCGATTGCTACGCCGGTTTTACACTTTGTCCCTTTGCTCGAGACAAATTCGAATCTTAAAGACAAGTGTTTGAGAGATTGAACGTAGCACCTACTTACGCGCGCGCTAATCGTTTCTTGCTGGAGCACATTCATATTCTATAATACGTATGTATTCTTTTCCTCCGAGAACGTATTTCAATATCGAATATTTCTATTCGGTCTCCGATCATTGTAATGGAATATTTTTCTAGTTGCGTTATTCTAGACATTTTACCTTCGGAAAGAGATATTTTCAAGGAAAATAGTAAAATTTCTGATTCCTAGCGAATATTTAATCACGTGCTTGGTTATTTTTAATTAAATATGCGAACGCGAAAAATACAGTGGTACTTTTTACAACAATATTTCTGTATTTTCGTCGTGACAATTTATATTGCGCTATTGATTATTTTAATTTTCACATTCACGTATTACCTTAACAACAAAACAATATTAATTTACACACACGCACACACAAATATCTTATTTTTATCGTTAATACATCACTTTTTCTTGATCATATATATTTTTATTAAAATTACAACGTGCGTGTACGTTACGCATTTAATAACATTTAATAACATTCGAGACATAAAAATTGCTGGCAAATATCCACGCGCTGATGATCCCTCGGAGTGTCGTTCGTTTTGTTCGTTTCTCTGTTTTATTATTTCCTACCGCAGAGAATTCGGCTATTTTTCCCGCGAGAATTTCCAGCGAATAATCACTTTGGAATACCGTATGTCGACGATGGCAACGACGTTAATTCACATCGACGAGGAAATTCAAGTGGGACACGCGGTGCGCTGAACAGCATCGACCGGTCTGTGACGCTTCTCTTATGTTATCAGCTATAAATGTAGCGCACGTGCGCACATGAAGATATTAGATAGTTTGGCTGCGTTTGAGGAGCGCGCTATCTGCGCTATTGCGTCATTATATCTTTGTTTTACATCTAATGAGCGATAAAAAAAAGAACGCGGATAGCGTGCTCTTCGAACGTAGTCTTTATGATTTGGCTTTTCCAAAGGAGCGACCTATAGCTCAGTTGGTTTGTGCGGGACCACGATATCCTAGGTTTAAATCCGGGCAGAAATGTGTTCGGATTTTTACAGATCGCTCTGAATAGCTCACCGAGATGTATCTCTGTCACGAGATTCTCCAAATTTGAAGTGTTTACGTACACTTCCGGTGATTCGGAGTCCACCTAAAATTCTAGGTCCTTTTTCACACTCTACAATCCGCACGAGAGTAACAGAAGAAAGATCTTCTCTTAGCTATAACATCAATGATGATTATACATAACTTAAATTACTTCCTCTAATTGATAATCGTTGTTTCTTATTTTATTTGTTGAATAAAAACAGTACTACATTGAATCGCTGTATTTTATTTTAAAACAACAAATTCTTGTGTGTTATTTTGATCGTATAAAATTATTTAAGTTTTCTTAAAAATGCATTTGTTCGTCGCGACAGCTCGAGCGGCGACGAAGCAAGCAAAAGTTAGATTTGCGGACGTTAAAAAACAAAAACAAAAAAAACATCACGTGAGCGAAATATATATACTGCCGCGAGCGTATACTAGCGGCGTGTATGTACATCGCCGCGTTTTAAAAGCGTATTCTGTGCATCGTCAGTACTACGCGCCAAGTTTTGAGCTTCCAACTTGTCGAACAGAAATAGAAACTTTTCTGTATATTTGTTAGCGAGATGTTCGCACGCGTTTGGAAAAAAGGATTTTCTTTTGAGAAAGTCCGAGACGCACAGAAAGGGACGAATAAACAATCGGAACCGATCAAGCAAACCAAATAGGTAAATGACAAGTCACAGAAAGAGCTTCCGCGGTGAGAATAATTCGCGGAAGTTCACCAGGTTTGGCGCATCTTGGGCGTCGATAAACGCTCGGCGACCGAATCGGCGCCCAGTAGTAATTGCCGTGACTAAGTTATTCACTTAAGCCACTCGGGTGACGCTCGGGTTATATGCGTTATCATCGCGATGGCGGCTACGTTAATCTACGAGTGGAAGGGTGGCTTCGTCGTCTCTCGCGCCCTTCGTCAACCGGAGTGGCCATGGAAATCGCTTCTAATCCTTGATCATAGCCAGAGCCTTAGAACTAACGCGGACTGCAGGGACGATCATTATGAGCGCGGTAAACTTTACGTATAAACGCAGCGACGAGGTGATTTCCTGCAATTTCCATAATTATATCAAATTAAATTATTCGAGGGATTTTTTGCTTCCACTTTACAAACTTTACCTAAGATCTTCAAGTAAAAAGAAAAAAACTGTCACGTTTTCATATCATGGAAGAAATTTTCAATAGTATTAATCTGTGTTTTGATACGATATGTCGCACGCAGGTGTTGCTGTAAATCGAACGAAATGGTTTCCTTCAGAAGGCATCTTCAGAAAGCATTGTTGTAATTTATGTTCGCAGTGAGCCAGGCCAAGCATCAGCAAAACTCAAGTGCCAATAATGTAATCGCCCCATTGAATGCCGCGGAGAGTAAAAAAGAAGATGTTCCTGACGGACCTATTGGAGAGGTGCTTGCTCAAAGTGGCAGCATGGCAGTATTGCCGTGCAAAATTACCGATCCTGGTGCCGGGACCGTGAGTATATACGTGTATATTTTGCACATTTTACGTAATTAATTATACTTTTAGCGTAAATTAAATTTTCTCTTTCTCACACATTTCACAATTTTTCTTTCGAAAAAATTGCACTTTGCCATTAGAGAAAAACTGCATTATACGATCATATTAATTGATCATGCATATATGTTATAATGTTACAATGATGATGTAAATAATATTCTCTTTCGATTTGTCGAGTAAAGGTCATGAAAAACGGTTATTATTCATTAAATATGAATAGTATGATCAATTACAATGCGCAAGAATAAAAGAAACGAATAATTTCAGATCCGGAAATTAGCTCTTCCGGACGTATATTGAAATATTAATAATCAGCATTTCCCGCCCGATTTTTCTCGTGTCACTTCTCTGCTCGTTTCAACGCAGCACCAGCAGCAGTCTCTTCTCTCTATTCACACCAGATTTTCCAGATTTTCATTTCCGTTTTATGGACAGGTTCGAACGATTTTCATTTAATTTCCGTTTCCTATTGCGCACATGCCAAACGTGAGTGATTCATAAAAAAAAGAGCGTGTTTCTAATATGGTCGCTTTTTGTGTCATATAACTGAAACCATTTAAATAGAAACTGTTGGTTTGAAACACGGAAAAGACATAAGTGAAAAGAGATAAGATTTGAAATATCTAAGATGTTTTCTGAGAGAAACATCTTCTTCAGTCACGGTATTTTTGGAGTTAAAATCGTTGTGGCTGTTGTCCACATATCGCATGTCAATGTTATCGTTTCTATCTATTTTCGACATAGCTTATCTTCATATCTGCGCTTCGACAAAATAAATTACGCTACATGACATCACCACGTGGCTCACTTGCCATCATATGTGATATACTTCTACACATCTCTCGCAGTTCTCTAGACTCTATTCAATGAGAAACTATATAATCTTATTATCTATATAATTGTTTTATTCTTGAAGAAATGAAAAAATAAAGAACAAAAAGTGCAAACAAAATAAAACCGAAATATGATAGTCAACAAAATATGAAATTCAACGTAAGTTTTAGTTTAGATTTTTTCGTTTATCTCTTTTAGTTTTCAGTTTGTTCTTTCGTTGAAAAAAAAAAAAAAAAACTGATGCAGTTGCGGAAACATCGAACAAAATATTTTTATTGTATATTATAGCAAAACCAATGTTAAAATTTGTATGTGTGCATACAAATGTAATGTAAATATATAAAAATACATATTTACACAAACAGCACAGTGCAGATTACATTATTTTTATGCAAAAGTTTGTCAAAATAGAAGGTTCATTTTCAGGACGAAGAAAAAAATAAATAAATAAAACTATAGAAAAAGACAATAGGTACGAATATCCGCGACTCAAAGAACAAAACAAAAGAAAGAAGCACACGGGACTAATCGCTGGTTTATTTTCTACTTAGGCTCGATGTGCGTAGCGTTTTTAATAACTGTTTGTGAAACTCCAAGCTTCCGATATGTCGAGTTTGCGATTGAATGCGCAAACAGGTATTCCATCCCTTACGGAGATATAGGTTCTGCGTATAACCATGCAAACATGCACGTTCCGAATACTCGCATACGGCACGCGGCACCGAAAGCACAAGCGAATGCGCCACGCTTGCAAGCATAAATGATAGGTGGAGTATTGTTGCGCGGGAGAGTTGCCGGTTGTTTGTTCTCTTTCTCTCTTTTTTTTTTTTTTGCGGCTTTTGCCGCGTATACTTTAATACCACAGTCGTTGGCAAATTGCCCTAGTTTACAGGCGCGCACTGCGCAGTGCTGCACATGCTTTTTGTCTTATTTAGTATGGTATCATCCGCGGGAAGAATCGGTGAGCAATCTGCGCGAACAACGAATGCATCCGAGTTTCGCGTTTCGAACTATTTCTACATCATTTTCTGACAGGTCTTGCACCACCAAATCCGAAAGCATTAATTGACAATGTTCCAGAAGATCGATATCCGTTGCAATATCGCGAGTTAGAATTTTGCATGGATAGACTCTCTCACGTTTTTCGTGTATCTTTATTTATTTATTTTTTCTGAATATAATAATTTGTTTTGTTATTTGCACATTGATTCATGATGATCGATTTTATGATGTATTGCCTAATTTTTGTTAATGTAAATGTCGAAACAACTAAATATAAATGAAGTTTCGTATCGCCTTAGTTTTTTTGTTGGAAAATTTTGATCTCACGTCTCCACGTTGTGTCACTTAACTCAGATTATATTCTGACTAAACGCGCGGATTTCGTGTCGTAACGTTGTCTATTACGACCACGCGAAAAATCGAAGTTTCTTACTTCTCAGAAATATTTTAGAATGTTTTAACAGACGTCTCTTTTCTTTTCAACGGCAAACTGACGCCGCGCCAGATGCCACATGAATGTACTTTTCCTCTTTTTTTTTCTCTCTGAAGAAAGATAAGAAAAGACTGAAAGGGCAATCCGGGTTATGTACATTCACGATCGAGGTGATGGAAACATTCTTCTCTTCGATGCTTCAGAAATCGGGATAGAATTCCGTGAGAGTTGACAGACGGTTCTCTCTATGCGCGACAGGCGCAACGCGCGTTTCCATGAAATTCCAACTTACGGCTTTTTCCATATCGACATCGCGACGTGAATGAGACGTAAACCGACTTTAAATGCGCGTTTTCCGACACGTGAGCTGCTTCGTGTCGTTTGAAAACGCGCGACTTTAGCTGCCGTATTTCGACCGTCTACAACGCAGTATCGGAAGTCATATACTCCGCCACTTCCGCTTTCCGCACAGATGCAACTTCTTTGATGTATTTAGAGCAATAAATCTTATTGTGCTTACGTTTGATTAAATAAATAATATAATAAAAAAATAATTTTCAATAATCTCTGATATATTTTAAAATTTTTCATTTTGTTATTTTACAAATATTGCATTTCTAAGATCAAACGTTCGAATTTTTTTTTTACATTGTCCGCAATGTTGGTTTTTTGCAGACCGGAAAGATGTCTGCTCCAACGTAAATCGAGAATTGCGTTTCAATATTTGTCAGAAATCGATACATCCGCTTGTTCATGTTAAAACCCCGCAATTGCTATAAACGGATGGAAAACTGTTCTCGGGGAGACGGGCATGTTTATGCGACCCCGGAAATTTACTCTTCTTCCTTTGATTCCTGGATTTTACAGCTCCGCTGGTCTCGGAGTGCAAAGACCTCAGGTTGTAATTTACAGAGGGAATATTTCAGATCTTTTTTCCCTTTCTCTCTCTCTCTCTCTCTCTCTCTCTCTCTCTCTTTGTCTTTCCTTCTCTCTACTTTACGCATTACCGGAGTTCCTACAAATATAACGATAGTGATGACGATTTGTGTTTTTCAGCTACATCGTTTTTCTACAAAAAACTCTTTTTATTCATTTTAATAAGATTATAAGAGAAGAGTCTTAATTTTTAGTCTACTTAATTTCTTCCGTCCTTTCACACAAATTAAATTATATCGACTGTGGAATCTCAGAGAAAACTTTAATTAAAATATCAATGTTCACTAGAAGAATTTTGCGAATATTTCAATTCGTGGTTTATTCATTCATTTTTTTTTTATTTGCATATAATACTTTAAACTTACTATGCTGGTTCTTTATGAGAACTCTTCCTTTCTCGATTTTTGATTAATCATTGCAGAGCCTGATTTAATTTTTACTTAAATGAAAAAGAATTTTGAAAGATTGAGAGTCACAGAGGATCGACATTAAAGATGTATATAGAATATGTGTATATATATACAGTATATATATGTATGAAAAAAGTTTTTAAAGTCTATTCTTCATTTTGAGTGATAAGTTACTGGCAGGATTTTTGTTCGGAACGATACGAAAGTTGCAAAATCTAAGACCACTTATGCAAAATTCTCTGTCGCTGTCACGAACCGCATATAACCTCGGCGGATCCCGTACCATAGCCGACTATGAATAAAAGATAGAAACAAGGCCGCTCTAGGCTTCTTTGCTGCGACCAAGACAAAAAGAAGCTAGCGTGGTTGGTAAAAGGAGAAGCGGGGAAAAAAGATACAAAATGCATTACATTTTGTCTATGCAACTGCTGTCGAGCGGAAGTTGATTCTCTTTGCAATGAGGTAGCATATCGTAAGCTGACACAAATAGCTCGACCTCCTATACAGAGAAAAGAGTTATAAAATATTTTCGAACAATGAAAGAATCCAATTTGTATAATTGGAAATTAATTTTCTAAAATTAGACGTAAATGGCATAAATAATGAGACGTTTAATAAAGAAATCGGATATTCTGTACCTCATTGTTGCGACTTATTTTTTAAACATTAGAATCCAATGTGCACTTTAATTCAAGTCACGATTCCATCTCTTCGCTATTTTAAATACTTTTCTATATTAAAATAACATTGAAGTTAACGGAAAAGACAGAAATAATATCCATTAGTCTTTCCGTCAAACGTAATTGCAGTTCTATCCTGAGCACGTTTTCGAAATGGAAAACTATCTTCGATACTTCGCTATTTTAAACGTTACAGACTGAATTAATACATTTTTACCACGTACCTACTCTTATAAGATATCGTATAAATTATCAGCCGACTTTCTTTCGTGTTTTATCAACGAGCTCCCGGATTCTTCAATTTAATGCGCCATTTATCTCTGCTCGGAGCTCTGACCGAAAAAGTTTCACGTAAAAGTTGCACGGCGAAAATATTCAAAGTCGTTTTTATTCCGCGCTTAGGTCTTTTATTCTCCGTTCTCTCTCTCTCTCTCTCTCTCTCTCTTTCTCTCTCCCGAGTATCGGGCATTATTTCAAAAAAACGGAAAAATCTTCAAACGTCGAAGAGCGGAACAGCTTTTTTTATGACGACAATCGTATCTGTTCGTAGATATTTAGAGCAAGCAGATTTTCGTCGTGATTGTAGACCGGGAAACGGTTCTCTTTCTCTCTCTCGTTCTTCGCGCTGTACTCAAGCTGTAGCTCAAGAGAAATACGATAATTCCTTTAATCACGATAGAAAAATCCGCGATCGTTCTTTCACGCGGAATTTGCGACGCTCGGACGTCTGAAATGGAGAGAGTTTTCGCGCGGTAATTAATCATTATTCCCGGAAAACTTGCGATTCACGCTCGAGGGATCAAGCACGAATCGTGCACCGACCTTTTGGAGTTTGTATGGCAGCCGGCAATTTGGCCATCAATTTATGCGCATAATGTTACGCGACTTTATAACGAAATTAACTTATTCCGCCCAGATTCGTTCGTGTTGAGAGAGTAACGCATTCGTTTCGCTCGGCGATACGCGTCAGACCAATACAGATATAAGTACCTGTACGCTCGTATGTAATGCGAAAATCGTTGGTCAACAAGATCACTCGGCGAATTCACGCCGGGCTTTGAGTTCGATCCGGAAACGTCGTGGCGCAACGAAAGGACGTCGACTTGCTGCGATAAATCACGCGATAAATGTCAAACCGCCGGATTAAAGAACGCTTCTCCGCAGCTGTCGGTCGGGAAACGTTTAAACGGAAAAGTCGACGTTTTACACCACGCACTTCTCCGTCGCTTCATCGACGTTCTACAGCGGAGAAAATGGATGCGCGGGTTACTGCCGGGAACGTGGAAAACTTTTCCCGCGAAAAATGTCTCCCGAACACGATGAATCGCCGGATAAGATAGCCGTAATGGAGGATATCCGGTGATGGGTGAAATACGAGCGATTGAGTGGGGGAAGAGTGAAGTTTCTTCTTTAAAAACGCGGATGTCGCGAATGAGAGATCGGCGGGAATGGGAAATTATCGGAAATGAAAAGATTCTTATGAAGAATTTCTTCATAGGCGCGTTTTGCGACATTAAACTCCCCTCCATGCTCTCAAATACTTCCGAATATGTCCGATCACGTTTTTTATTTGTGAGGTTGGAACGTCGTTTCTTCTCCTTTTGCGGATAATGCGGGCGCTTTACCTGCGCAAGCCGTCGCAAAATCCATTAATTCAACGAAAGGATTTTCAGAAGCTCATCCTTTTTATACTGATGCCGCGCAAAGCTTTATAGACTATACCCGGTCTTCGGCGCGATTCCCGCGCATGCGAATATAATTTGCGAGAGCGTTCCGTGTTAAATTGGAAAAGTATGTTTCAGAAGCGGCCTTTCGCAATTGAATAAAATTTCTTCTCGCGGTACGCCGCGATTGATAAACACGAATAGATGACATAGATTGAATAGCGCGAACCAAATTGGTACAATGTAATGAGGATAATGTAATAGAGCTTTTCATGCGCTCAGCTTTTGATGTTTTAAGGCACAGAACACGTTCATTCGCAAAACTAAATATAAACGTAATATAATTTCAATTTCGCTTTGATTTTCTTGAATTATCACAATATTCCGCCTAAGTAGATCTATCGCGCAAAATGTCACATTAATTTATTACATTAAAAAGTCAATAATGGACTGATTTGATATGATGTTAAATAAAATCTGTATTGTATTATTAACAGAGTTACATCAAAGTCACATCTGCGAATGATTAATGTCAATTAGCTTCTAGAATGATAACGTCAATATTTCGTCGAACAAAGCAACGGACACAGTGATTGAACGGTACGCGTGTAATTCACCCGTCTCGCTTTTGCACTTTTATACATCAAAATCGACGTATCGATTGTAATTGTTTCCAAACTAAATCGAAAGAGAAAGATAAAGAAAGAGAGAGAGAGAGAGAGTGTTCTCCTCTCGTTCTCAGTCAATACGCGAGAACTATCGCTTTGTGTCTGTACGACACATCCAAAACCATGATGTGATTTTCATTGTCGTACGTCGCGGAGGACAAAATCAAGGCCAACGTTAATTAAATTGCGACGTTCGAAGAGAAGCAAAATAAAATAAATAAATAAATAAATATATCCGCGCGATTGCTGCGAAAATAAGTTCAGTAGGTGAAACTCCGCCGCACGGAGAGAACTAAATGATAATTATCTGTAATATCTTAGTGAAGTTTCGCGTCAAGAGTTTCTCGATTCTGTGAGTAATGCCGCTACAGCTTTAAGTTCTCGGGAGCCGCGATGTGTATAGAACGCGGCTGTGTAGTGGTTGGCTTGATTCCCCGTGCGCGCGCTATAGATGAGAGAGAACTTTCCTCATTACAAGAATACTTCTAAAACGGCTCGCCTGATAAACGAATGAACTTTCGGCGTTCCTTATCGGCGATTCCGATGCTATATATCGGAGCAGGAGCCAAAAGTGATCGCGGAAGTGCAGCGGCAACGGGACGGGGGAGGGGGAGGAGGACGCCTTTTAATTTTCTTCCTTATGCTGCCGGTTGTGCCTTCGATTCCAAAAATAGAAAAAAAATCTTATCAAAGAAAAACTTCTTGTATATTAATCCACTTAGGCGCGATAAAGAAAAAATGTCTGCGAATGTCGTGAATTGTATATCGTTAATTTTTATTATTTTTTTATTATATGCTTTTACACGCGCTTGAATTTTTAATTATTAATTATTTTGAACATCTTTCGCGCTGGCTTTTTGTTTTGTTCAAGCGCTGGTTCAAGCGCTTTCCAAACGTTTGCTTGTGCAATTCGTTTCCGTGAAATTGCGGAATTTAACGGCATAAGTTATCGATTGCGGACGGCAATTCCCAGCCGACGCGACAGATAAAGAATGTGTGGGTACGCCCGCGTGTGGGCGCTTTAACCAGGGTATTTCCCAATTAAGCTTCCGACACGCGTGGTGTTACCACTTTGGCTCCTTCTGCCAGCCGCGTGTGTGCGCTTTCCGCGCACGCGGGATTGCCATTACTTGCCGCCGCTGTGTACAAAGTCTCCCTTGTCTAGACCAGCAATCTTCCCTCCCTCCTCGCCATATAAGACTCAGCTTAATAGCTTCCTGCGGGAATTCAGAGGCCATCGGTTACCTAACATGCGTCTAATAAGACTGATGATGATCGCGAGAACCCGGGCGAAACAACGTAAGAGGAAATTAAGTACCGGGTACTCCGCCGACGCGCGCAAGTCGGACATGCTACTCCAATTTGCATTTCGTTCCAAGTTTTAATTGGTTTTAATCCTTTGCGAACCGCACTTCTTTCTCACTCACTCTCTCTCTCTCTCTCTCTCTCGTTTCGTACAAAACTTTTTATCCTTTCCGCCGGAAAGCCAAATAGACCTACCTACTTCAACGCGCGCGCGCGAGCTGGATATACCTCAACACTTTTTCATATATTTGAGGTGAAAATTAGAGAAGCCCTCAAATAGGGCTATTATGCATGCAACGTCATTTCGTTATCTGAGAATTGGTTGTATTCAAACTCTTTCTCTTTTCTTGCAACGTATTCTTTTCTTTTTTTTTTTCTGGTTTTGTTCACACACAATTTCAACCTTTAGATACGCAGCCATTTACATAAAATATGAAATCTGAGAGATTTTTTGGGGGAAAACAGTTTTTTGCGCTACGTACAAAAGTTTTATTCAAACTCTTCTCACTAAAGGTGTTACCTTTCTAAACGAAAAAAAAGGTAAATTTGGTAAATCTTTCCCAATGAAACCCGTGCACAATATGTGAAATAATTTTTAACTTACGCGAGCAATAATGAAATTCTGCATAAAGATCTTACGTGCAGAAAAAATATTGCTGACACTTTGTTACTAATCAGGGTTTTGCGGAGCGTATTTCGCGCTCATATCGCAAGCTGTTCCAGTCGGAAAACGGCTCAAGTTATCTTCCATGCGTAATGTATGTTGTACACATTAGTTCCGTTGTAACATACATTAGCCTCATTGAGCGTTTTACCGCGACTTGGTTGCTGCAGTCCCCTAATGGACGCGGTCGTTTCCTTAATTGGCTACGCAAGTGCCTGGCAGGAATGGAATACACGTACTCGACAGAGTCAGACGGAGACATTGCTCATCCCGTATGCGTATGTATGCGTGGGTGTGTGTGTGTGTGTGTGTATCTGTGTATAGTTATAATAGTTGTGAAACCGAACGACGTCAAAGAGAGATTCGTCGTCTTTGTCTGACTGCTCGCGAAGACGATAAGTTCTCTAACTTCGTGCCGATTGGGGCAAACTCCTCTACCTGATAACTTCCAAACCATCTTCCGTCAGAGACTAGACTAGACGTGCAAGCACATACACACATAGTTCCAGTCATATTGGATTCTCCCGTTACACGTCGGTGCGCCGTAGATAGGTCCTTTTCAGGGCGGGATCTAGGATTACAGCAAGCACCCAGGATTACCGGTTTGGCGGTACCAGAAATGTCATATCCTTGGGAATTGGTTTCTCCGGGATATATTACGAGGAAATCGGCCTAATTATGTTCCGTCTGGAACGACTAAGTTCATGATGAGATTTTGTCTGTCTCGGATGTAAAAAACAATAGTCGTTACGCGTGATGGTTTTAATTTGTAATAAAAAAAAATCAAAAACGTATTCTTTTTATTTTATAAGAATAATTTTTAGAGCAGATGCAATTGAGTTTATCTTACTAATTATACATTATTTTAACACATTGTTAACCAGAGAGGGGGGGGAGGATTTTTGTGGAAATTAACGCGTGTGCGAAAAACCTAATCTGAAACAAAATGTGAATGATAAGCACAATCATAATATAATATAATGAACACTTTGTCAATTTTAAGTTGACGAACTGTAACTAAGACAAACTGTAACTAGAGTCAACTAATTGTAAGTTGACTCTAACTCGACGTTTTTAATTCACTCTCTAAAAAAACGTCTGACCACATCTCTTAACTTTCGTCCGACTAAAGACGTGTTGAGACACGTCTCCGGTCAATAATGTGTTAAGCACTTTTTCATAGTTTGAGTTACTCGCAATACGTATGTTTAATACAAATCTCTTCTGTGTAGTCAATAGAAGCAAAATCAATGACAAGATGAAGGTGAGAACGGACTATTTAATATCGGCTTGTTTGCCAAAATTAATTAGGATCGCAAATGGTTAATGAGATATGTACATAGCTAAGAATACGTGTAGCGGATCGTTACGTAGTTCGTCAGAATAGTTCAAGCGGCAGCAAAATATCTGTCTTATGTTCTCTGACTTTAGAATTTGCCGCACGTAAAACATCTACGGCCTTTAATTAAAACGACAACAGTGGAAACTTCCTAATTAGAAATAAACGGAATTTCACTCGAAGCTGTTGATTAAACAAGCGACAACATCCTTATTATCATGTTTAGGAAACATAATCACTTTTACGCATCGCTATAACAAACGACGAAGTACACATTTGAAGCTGTAGCACACTCTGTAATGATAATTGCTCTTCGTCAAAGAGAATTTAATGTTTATGTTATATATTTCGTAGACATATATAGTTTTTAAAGTGAGTGGTTTAGAATATTAAAAACATCCGATTCTTATAAGAATGCAACTAAAAATTTTTTCTTAAACAAATTTACAAATTTAAATTCCTACAGTATCAAACCAGCAAAGCTTTATTGGGCTAATGTGAGAGCGTTGAGTGTACGCGCGCAAAATATATTTTTGAACGTATAAATTATTACACATAATAATTCGAACTGAATTTAATTTAAAAATTCATGTTGGATGCTTGTTTCGCATCACGTGTATATGAATTATCCGTTTTATCTCTTATGAAAATTTTTATTGCAACATTCTTTCTTTTTATTTTTTGCCTCGAGGACGTTAAAAAAAACGTGATGTAACTAAGTAAAAAAAAAAAAAACCAAACATAAACAAAAATTGTTTTCTTCAATTGAATCCGAAAGTAGTGAGAAATTGATAATATCGCTACGTGATTAAAATACCGTGTGATGTACTCGCTATCCGATATATTGAGCAGTAGTTTCGTGGTTGGCTCGCTGGGGAACGAAAATTAGCCTGAAATTAGGCTGCTCTAATGGCCGTGATAATTGATATTCGATGCGCGTCGAGGCTTCTCTCTACATTGCCTCGCATGACATACATACGTTGTTTCCTATATATTGTCGCCGTAAATGGCCTAACTGTTTTCAACCCCTACGACGTACACAAATAGCTTTCGTTATTCAATTGTCGTATCGCAGCTAAGTAGCCATCATAATCAGGATTATTTTATTGAAGAATGACGTATTTAACAATTTCGTGTATTATTCGAAAAGTCATTAAAACTAATATCATTACCAAAAAAAAACTCGTACGAAGAAGTAGAGTTCATAAAAAAGTTTTCTCTTTTTTTATTTGCAGCTCGGTATTTAAATTCCTGCAATTTTAGTTTTTATAAAATTAAGATTACAAAGGCTTTGTTCTCTTTATAGTTTTATCAATCTGTTACAGATCACGTGGATGAGACGGAGAGACAGACAAATTCTAACAATTGGTGCTACAACACACTCCATTGACAAGAGATTTGCCGTCAGACACTCCAGCACCGATTGGCAACTCACAATACGCACCGTAACACCGGACGACGCCGGTATATATGAATGTCAGGTACGTCGGAAAATTCTACTCGTTGTACATCTCATATAATTATTTATCTATTTTAATATTAAAACATTAAAATATTATATTAATTATATATATTTTTTAACTCACATTTTTTATTTTGTTCTTATTGAAATATTGCTGTCTTCTCTCTCTTTCTCTCTCTTTCTGTTATCTTAAATCATACATATGTGATCTGTAAAATTTATAATGACTCTTGTAATAACAGAAAAGTGATTATTGCTATTAATATTTAAATCGAAAACAGGTCAATGTTAGCCAATTATAGCTTTTGCTTGATCATTCAAAACTATATATATATATATATATATAAAAAAGAATATTTAATAGCTGTTAGTTGAAATAACTCCGCAAATGTTTTTCAATTGTATGTAGAACGAGAGAGTATATTGATTGCTTATGTACAGTTTTATCAAAGGTTTCACGTGCCGAAAATGTCGACCGAAATGTCAACAACGTTATTTCCTTACAAGATATCGTTTAAGATCGGGGATGTTATTACAAAGAGTCTTTAACCACAAACGCTTAAAGGCCGCTTTAATGACGAACATAAATGTCATAACACGATATGACAGGCTATAATTCTACTTCGGAATATAATAAGTTTAGAAACTTGATTTACACTTCAAAATAAATTGCCTTGTACATCACGTCTCGACAACAAAAAATATTCAGATCAAAATTTCATAAATTTTAAAGATACCGATATTTTTTGCAATTGCAGGTGACGTCGCATCCGGTGCAGCGAAACTTCGCTCGTCTCACAATCACGGAGGCGTACTCAATAATACCAGGTGCGCCTGATCTTCATGTGAAACAGGGTTCGAGTCTCCGTTTGGAATGCCAGCTTATGGCAGCCACGGAGAAGCCTCTTTACGTCTTCTGGTATCGTCAAGGCCGTATGATAAATTATGACGAGGAGCCTGGCGTCGACGTCAAGCTCACGCCGAGCGGCTCGATTTTGACGGTGAACAAAACTAAGCTTACGCATGACGGCAACTACACGTGTCTACCTAGCAACGCCAAGCCGGCGTTCATCATGGTCCACGTTATCGAAGGTGAGGTCACAAAGCAATTTTTCGATTAAATTCACGGAGAATTTCTCGAACGCAAAATTGCTCGAATAAAAAAACAATCGTTAACAATTTTCGCATAAAAACTAATTTGAATTTTATGAAGGAAGAGAATAAATTAATTACTTTGATAAAAGAATATATCGCGAGACTTCCTCGTTAATAGATTGAAAATCTCTTCTGTTAATTGTTGTTATTAAACGGTTCTGGAGAGAGTCTAACGAACCGACAAATTGACTGAAGTTATGTCTCTAAACACCTGTGCAGGTCCGTAGGCGGCCTAACTATTCAGCTTTGCGTTCTCGATGTGAAGCAAAATACAAAGACTATTTGCTCACCGACTCGTAGACAAGTAATTGATAAACAGCTGATGTGTATTAAGAAAATCTCGCGTTAATGTATTCAACAATATTTGCAAAAAATGTATTCGTGAAAAATTCAAACAGCCGTTTGAATAACATATAACGCACAGATTTACTAATCTAACTTAAAAGGATGAATATTGAAGATGAACAGGCGAGATTCCGTGTTATTACATATCATAACAACGTGGCTTGACTATGTGTCGATAGGCAGAATCCACAATTCTCGAATATAACGCGGTAGTAATTGACTCGCTCTAGTTACGCCGGCGAAGATCGGCGCCGATCGACGAGAGGAACTTCCGCGGAACTTGAATATTCATTAGAGTAAGAGCCGAACAATTAAACGGTTGTAGGAAGCTCATTACGATCGGATTTAGCGGCTCTTGTAGACGCATTCATCCCGAAACCCATCTCTTCCTCTGCCATTCCGCCTCTCCTCTACCCTCTCTTCTATCTCCTCCCCCGCTATATAACTCGGCCGCGATAGCAGAAGGGCGGTTCAAAATTGTACGACCGCCTCGTGCTAACGACGAAACTTTTACCCTCGAGTTCGTCGCCGAGAACGCGAAGTTCGACGCAATTTTTCCAAAGTACGATGTAACTTCGGTGCCGGCTTTACTTACACTTTAACGCGTTTAGTAACTACGTAATAACGCGATAGTCCGTGGGGGGCATTATCAAACTTATCTATTATTTTCCCCTTACGAAACGATACTCACGATTTTATTTTAATTTTTTTCTCGTCGCGCTTGTGCTACGACGCGCTTTCGACATCGCCGGCCGCGCTTCAGAACTTTTTTGAAACACTAGTCTAACGGTTTACCGAGTCTGTTTACGCTAAAGTTTACCTTCGCTATCTTCTTTATTTTTAAGCTTGTTTGTGAAAAATGAAGAAAATAAAGCTAGCTGAAACGTGGTTGAATAAAACGCAGCAGCTGAAGTTTCAAGTTTTTGTTATCTAAAAAGACTTTCTATATTTTAGATTAATTTATGTAAAAAGAAATTAACAACTTTTTGCTCAAATTCTGGATTAATAACAGCTTACTTTGAACAATTTCTAAATTGTGTAAATAAAAAGTAGCCAACATTCTGAAACAGGTCACCAAGTTTGACAAATATTCTTCGAATGTTTGCCACGTTTTCTTGTCGATGCCAAAGCGTGTGACAACAAGGAAGCGTTCACGCACGTGACCGGATTCTAAAAAAGATTTTCCACAGCCAAGACACGTGAAATGATCCGTGTTTCATCTTATATATTTCAACTAGAAACGCCAGAGGTCATTTAAAACTGTCTGTTTCAACCTTCACGGAGAGGTTTTACCATTCAAGTTGAATAAAAGAGCTGTGTTTTGTCTGTACATTTTCAAGTATCGCTAAGCGACGAGTAGAATAAAATAGAAATTTGTCGATTTTTCCCTTGGGATTACAATTATCGTACATCTCACAATCTTATCACTTGAGCTAACTTACTATCTTACAAACTATATACTTAAATTCATTATCTTAAATTTAATCCTAATTTATCTAATCCAAAGGACGAATACATTGTCTTTATTGTTACTAGAGCGTTAACTCTTTTAACGTCAAAACATTCGAATTTAAATCTAATGCATTGACTTGTTTCACTCTAAAGATCTAATAATTTAATGTAAAAGGAATGTGCGCACAAGTAGAGATTTATACTTGTATGTAATATTGCAGCCTACATGTTTTGAACATATATTCTCATTTCTACAAAAGAGTGGGAAAGCGTCTGTTGAGATTACATTCAATCTTGTAAAGTAGACAAACATGTCTCCGAGTCTCATGTACTTCATGTATACATACATACATACATCCATACATACATACATATATATATATATATATATATATATGTATATATATATATACTCAAACCTTTCATATCCATGGCAAAACGACGATCTAAAATCAAGCAAACTTACGTTCCTAGTCCTCGCGTCGTTTCTCTCCTTCTACTTCATGTCGTATGAAGCGCAGCTTTCTAATCTCGTTGCAGAGGAGGAGAAGCCGGCAGCGATGCACGGAGGCGACAGAAGAAACCTCAGTCCGGCAATTTTGGCGAGCAACTTTCTGGTATCCTTCCTGGCGGCCGTCAGCTGGAGGATACCGAGTTTCACGAGTCTTTACCCGACGTGAATTACCGCTGTTCCGACGGCATCTCACGGCTCGTGCCTCTCCACGATGATGACGATGATGACGACGACGACGACGACGACGACGCTGGACCTGCCGAAGAAACGAATTTCCAGATTGTCATTCGGCCTATTTTGCGCTACTACGATTCATCGTCGTTTGTTTCCGCCCCAAGAGAAGGAACTCCACAGTGCCGGGAATTGTGCGCGTCGTTGTGGTATTGTGCGAACCGTCGCTGATACCTCGGTTCAACCCCTAGGTGTGTTTCTCTTGCATAATACTAAATAAACACTGTTCACAGATATCCGTTACACGATACGCGTCGTGTTTCTGACCATCGTGTTTCCGGTTTGACAGTGTCCCGTGGACTCCGCCAGCAAACCGGTCTGTTTCTCACGGGCGTGCGCATATACACACACCTGTGTGTATGTGTTGCGTGCGAGATCATTATCTTCGAAAAAAAAAAACCTTCCTTCTCACGTCACTTTTTGACTTCCGTCTTGATCCGTGCTCGCGCGAAGTGCCGCGTAAGTATGTGCTTGGCCGGACGATCGTACTCTGTTTTGGAATTGAACTAGCGATTTATTGTAGGATACGTTTTGTCTTAAACTTAATCGAAGTAATCTTCTAGTTTCGCGACGTGTAATGATTCAACAATAGTTCGACAACTTTTTCGCGCGACATTTATTTCCGACAATACGAATTTTAATAGTCGTGACCTCGATTTTTCTCGAGTTATTTGTGTAGATTTTTCCCGCGATAAGAAAGCCCTTGTTGAATCAACTCTAACAATTTCAGTGGATAATTTAAACACGCATGTACTAGCTGTAAAAATATGGAAAAATAGAATTTTATTTCAACTGTGTAAATTTATCGCGTGTGCTACATTTCTTTTAAAAAATACACTATAATATTCCGGTTTTTGTTATCTGCTCTGTTTATTGTTATTTCAATTGAAACGTTATATTATTGTCTCAACGAAATTGCTATTTGCCTCGGATGCGGGACCGCATGAGGCGACGACGAAACGAGAAGATTACAAAAAAAAAACCCCTCGGTACTAAGGTACATTTATAAAGCACGCGAAAAAGTCGCGTGAACGAAAAGGTGGTGGTATACTGTTTGTTTGGATAGGAAGTTTGGTTTCGCGCAGGAAACTTGTTTTCCCGTTGGAACCCTTCCGCTCAATAACACGGCTCGTTGATATCTTCTGTGTGCGTGATAGGCGAGCCGTTTTTCTTCGTGTATATGCATTCTATACATATAAATATAATACACGTATATATTCGTTACAAACACAGAGTAAGAGAGAGAGAGAGAGAGAGAGAGAAAGTAAGAGAGAGAGAGAGAGAGAGAGTCACCGCGCGCACGGTGAGAGCTCGATTTATCGTTCTTCCAATTAATGGTTATATCGTTCATATTTTCGAATCCCAAAGTGATTTGTATCGCTTATCGTTTGCTACGTTCATTGATTGCACGTGTTTTCCGTTCTGTCACGAGCGCACTCCAAGCGTTCGATCGAGCTTTCACTGTTCACGCGACACGTTATTATACGATATAGAGAAGTTGCTGCGAAAATTCTGTTTGTCGTATCCAGCGTTCGCCGTGAGGCAATAATAATGATAAATTGTGCTCTGCGATTAAATTGTCTACTACCACAAAAGCCCGATTTTTCATTTTAGTATAACACGTATAAGAACAGATTCAACACTAGAAGAATCTATTTAGAAAACGTAGTTTAATAAGAAAAAAAATAAATAAAAAAGCACGAAAAAAATAAGGAACTTTTGCATCTTGACAGCGGAAAAGTTTATATAAATCTCCTTTCGTTCTGATACACGTCTCTATTCGAAAATGTGGTGATGGATAAGCAGATTTCCCGCGACAACTTGATGATTGCGCGAACCCGAGGTGGATGAGCGACGTTCTTTCCGCGTTGTAGAAAAAGACCTTACCTCAATTCCCGTCGAATCTCACAGTATTGTCATTGCGAAGGAGGAAATTTCCTCTCCCACGTCTTGCAATCGTCCGGATGAATATACCCATGAAGCAACCCCTTGCTGTTTGCTCGCTCGGTGTACAGGCTATCTTTAAATAAGTGATAAATGCAAACGTTCAATTAAAACGAACGATTGTGAAAGACGAAACGAGCACCGGCGCGAGAGTATTGCTCTTCTGTTCGTTCTTCCTTTTCGTTTCAGTGTAAAATCCTACCTTCCTACGTTCTCAATATTGATGATTAATTCAGTCTCGGATGGCGATGTGTCACGAGCGATGTGTGTGAGTGTGCGATCAAATCTTTCGAAACAAAATAAACGCTCCTTCAATTACTTTAATTCAATCGACGGCTAATGGACATTCTGTGTCGAGGACACAAGGTTCTTCACATGATGCAGGTTATATACATACGTGTTTCTTAATCGAGACGCGATTATAGTGCAGTCTAGTCTCCGATCGTCTCTCTCACGCAAACATAACATAAAAATTCGGAAGTTGTCTAAAAGATGTCCGCATGCGCTTGGGAAGAGATGTCTTTTAGAGATGTTCTGCGATGTTTCTTCGGACGTATATTTATTGTCTATAGCGCGAAATAGTGAGAGATGAGAAAAGAAGCGACGAAGGAATGTGTACTTTAAAAAAAAGAGTTTCCGCGACGACTAACCGATATTTTGCAAAAACTCGGTGCGTCGTCCTCGTGTGACTTTTCTGCGATGGAAAAAAAACCCGATTGGTCTCACGGTCTTAGTCCGTATATCAAATTTTATGCGCGGCACGCATAACACGCGCTCATCAACGTTATTTATCTGGATACGTGGAATCAATGTAAATATAAACATTCTAACTATAATAATAAGCGCATTCAATAAAACATTAATCGTGACTACAAACTATGGTACTTTTTTATTTTCCTAAAACCTATTATATTACATTTTTATTATTTTATAAAATCATATTTTGTAGATTAGTATGTACGTGTATTTATTGTTTTTTCTTTTAATTTAATTCACTCAGAAGGATTGAAGGGGAATTGATTTTAGAAAAAAAACCTTATCGCATAATTCGTGTTAAACATCCACTGACATCCTGTGACGTCGTTGAAAGCTTTACGATGCAGGTAAGAAAAGTTTTGCTTGCATGCAATCACGCCGGTTTTTTGCAATTGCACGTTTTTCCAGCACACACGCGTTTTCTTCGGGGAGAAAAATCGAATCAATGACAGAGTATTATTTTTCCCGTGGCGGTTTCTCGCATGCAACCTGTTACGGCTTATTTCGCGTTACAACGATATTCTGCGTGAACACGTATGTTCGCGTGTTCGCTCTCCTTAGTCATTTGCATCGACGGCATCTGCGTCAACGTAAACGTTACACACATCTCCACCGCGCGCGTGCCATCCGAAGTTGTGCTAATTCCTCGTACATTTCAATTTTTTGCTCGAACTTGTGGTTCGAAACAAACGTGACGCGGTTCAAATCGCAACGACGAGTCCTTTACCGTGATAAAAACAGATATCTGCCAGAAACATCGGGGAATTGTCGACGTAACAACTGCGAATCCTATACCGATCTCCTCGATCGGCCTCGATTTACACCAGTCGTAAAAAGGAACCCACTTAATCGCGCAACAAATTGAACAGAAGAGAAGAAATAGAGGGACGAGGTTAAGGTCGAAGTTAAACCGAGTCTGACCCAGACACACAAACCCCTGGTGAAAGATGGGAAACAGAAGGGAACATGAGAGATACGAGTGTACGATAAAAGCATCAATAAAATTCTATCTGCGTAAAATACAGTAGAAAATATACACGGCAAGAGCCGTGAAGAAGTAAGGAGAGAATATATGCCAGCGACGCTCCATTAAATGCAATAAGAAGTCAATTACGTGGCAGATAATAACGAAATCTTGCCACCGAGAGAGAGAAAGAGGAATTATTATACGAATATACTTAATAGAAGTTCTTTCTTATAATGTGACTGTCAGTCTAAAATGAGCCGAGCAATCTCGGCTGTTGCTGTTAACGCAATAAAAACTTTAATTTAAAAGAACGCTAATCAACATCTCGTTGATGTAGAATACGTCAGCGTTTAATAAAGTTTTCTCCGAAAGAGTCATCGCGATAAGATCGAGTCGGCTATCTTTCCACTTTTTCCCGCACATATATCTCTCTCGCTAAGCACGCGCATTCTCTTCAAAATGTTTTAAAACCATTTGGAAGATTGACTTATATATCAGTATCTCGCGCGCGCGCGCACACACACACACACACGGCAATTCCACACACATCAACTGCTGATATTTAAATTCCGCATCGCTAATATACGCAGAGTGCAATATTCGTGCCTGGTCGCGACGTCTCTCGTTTCTGTATTCCGCCCCGACATTTCGGATGGTTTGCTCCCTTCTCCCCTTCCTCTTCCCCTCTCGACTCATCCTCGTCTTTTATTTGCTGCCGAGCAAAAGTTACGCGATAAAAGCTCGAAACTCTTTCACAGAAACCGCTAAATTGAAACACATCGTCGAAATAAAACGACCTCTCATTTCTGCCCGCGAGTACAGGTATCTCGCTGTATGTCGGTGCACAGGTGCACTCAGATTTGTAATAAAGATTCCGACTCCTTTGCCATTTCGAGGCTGTATTGCGTATAGGTATACGCGGGCGTGTTTCAAGGGGAACGAGCGGTGAAAAGGACGCTTTCGCTCGCTGCGAAAGCGAAAGATTGCTAAAACATTGCGGGAAGAAAAAAAAAAGAGAACGGGAAAAAGAACGCGCGTGCACGTCGCTCGCACACATTACACGAAGCAAAATTATTCGCTAATTCTGTGCGAATATTTAAATACACTATTGTGCACTGTTGTGTACAACTATTGTGTACTGTACAAGCGCAGTTGGAAAAGCCGATATCGCGACGTGACTCTTCAAA
>QVNW01001274.1:0-52672 GCA_014825475.1 Pseudomyrmex flavicornis | reverse complement strand
AAACGTGTTTTCAAAAATTGCTTTGCAGCAATTGTTGTTTGAAACAAATTTATTTTAATCAAATATTTGATTAATCAATATTTTAGAGAATGCGTATGTACCCAAGTGACTCTTTTTTATGTATCGTGAAGAATATATTTTAAATGACATTGTCTGTTAGCAAATGTTATATCAAACAATAGAAATTTGCTCAAAAAAAAGACATCGAGCTAATTAAAAAACCAAGCACTTTGTACATATGTACATACAATCTTGAGTAAAATACAAGTCTCGCATTTATATAGAACGTAGTCACCAATCGAAAATCAATCAATTAATTGTAAAAACATACTAATTGTTTTAATTTCTTTTATTCATTTCTTTATATCTTAATTTGTTTGGACAAAACTATTGTAACGCACAACATGCGTTAAGCAAATAAAGACCTGCCATGACAATCAATTCTTTTCTCGATTTTGTTATTTCCACTTCGGATAAACTAAATTGTACGCTACGCGTACACTTATTAATTACAATATAATTATAATATTTTCTTAATTATTGTATTTTTGATTATAACATTTTTTATATCACGTTTGTGACAAAATATAAAAATATTTGGTCTAGTGGTGATTAAATCAAATATTATGCGTTGAATATTGCGCACTTCGCGCGCTTAGAAAAAAACGCGGCTATAGCGAAGTCATATTAGACCCGACGAAACATCGACACTTCAATTCTCTCTCTTTTCGCGTGCTGGTTGCAAAGCGAACCGAATTTCGATAAGCTCCGCACGTTTCACTTGTAACCCCAACCAGTTTCTCCGATTATGCATGACACATATCAGAAACTGATTCGCGTAAAAGTTGAGTGCAATTCTCTCCGAAAGAGACCATAAAACAGTCAAAAATATGAACACATTCTCATGTGCCATATAGTGCGGTTTTGCTTATATTTATGTATCATATGTATAACATATGTACCTATATGCGCGTGTGTGCATATACACATGTATTTATTTAGTTTTAAAAAACTTCCAGAAATCGGTCAAGGAAAAAAGATCGGATCATTTGGAGACTTTTAATGCCGCCGAAATCAAATTGCCATGAAAATAGCACGCCTTAATGATTGTTTGATAAAAAGATTCTTTTCGTTTAAATAAACATGCGAGGCATGATTGCGAGTGTTAAAATCGCATTAAATATCAAATCTCGCGCTAATTTGCAAATAAAATTTTGAATGACGGAATCGCCGACAGATTTCTACAGCGAAGTCTTTTATACGAATAAGTACTCCGAGAGAGAGAGAGAGAGAGAGAGAGAGAGAAAGTTTTTTTAAATAACTACCTTCTCTTCTCTACCTGCTTGTCACAGAAGCGGCTAGGACACCGCGAGACGAAGGACTATCCCGAACTGGACTGGTGTAAAAATGCGAGATTGCAAAGCTTTGCGCACGAGTACATATTTTTTTCCTCTTTTTTTTTTTTCGTCATGATAAAGCGCGCGATTCGTCGAGCGTGAAATAACTTGGAACCGCGCGGTGTTCCACAGTGGTTCGCGCGATTATTAACCGCTATCGCGTACTTATGCAACCGTCCTGTATTCGGAACGGTGATATTTGCATATTTCCGGGTGTACCTGAGTTGTTAGCGGCGCGGAGATAGCTCGCTTCAATAATGTCATATCTTTTCACGAGCGGCGAACTGGCAGCGCATAAGCTTTACGCCCGTTCGAGAAGCAAACCGGAAATGATTTCTCCAACGAATAATCAATTTTGCACAAACTTGACGTGCACACAGTCGTCGCGACGACGCGTCTGCATAATAGCTCGGAGATGCACGTGATCTTTCTCTCTCTTTTTCTCTTCTCTTTTGACAAGATTTATATAAGATAGATTGGAAATATATTGCTAATTGCTTCTTTATGTATGTAAAAGAGGGTTTTTTATTTTAGTCGCGCTTATTTATAATAGTGATACGGCCGACGTTTCGGTTGTTCGTCCATTTCCATAAATAGTCGGCAGAATAATTTATTGCTTACAATCTAGGTAAATGAAGACTCTTTTACACTATGCGACATGCAATGTTTCTTAGCTTATTTTCTTAGGAACGTGCAAGAAAAGAATTATATTTTGCAGCGATAAATATTGCATGATGTAAAAAGGCCTTAACTTGTTGTCGAAATCGGCGAAGCAAAATGCGTCCCTTTCAATGCGCGTCAGAGAGTTAAAGTCGCCTCGACAGTCGATGCTCCGCCGATCGATCGTTAGAAAGATATATCGCGCGTGTGTCTTACACGTGTATGTGTGAAATCTGTTATGCGATTATATTAGTTATCTCGCTATCTTCTTTTTTTTTGCTCCGAAACAAGCGCGGCAACTGACATTTGTCTGGCATTCAAGCCGAGAATGCGTCACTGAAGTCGATCAACTTTAAGTATATGCGGGGTGGCGCGTTAGCTCGGATTAGCTTTGCGTTTTATCGAGAATATCCGGCGAAAATTAAAATTTAATCTCTCTCTTTCTCTCACCCACGAAAGACTGACTTCTCGACGCGTTTAACACACAAAAGCGAAAACATTCGATCGGTTTCTTATATCCTATCGCATAAATTTTTCGCCGCTTTTTAATAAGATAATTATTTTAATCTCCGTATTTAGATTTTAAAATAAATAAAAATAAGCAAAAATCTATATGTGTACGTATATGTGCTTGTATATACGCGCATCACATGATATAATCACGATTGATAAAGTTGCGACGCGATGTAATGTATTTCGGATAAGTTGTTAAAATTAGTCGATTACGAAATATGGTAATCATATCGTTCGACTACATGCACGAGTCCAGATTTCTAATTTGCAATTCAGACTTATAAATAAGCGATATAAGAACTATCTAAGTGATACGCTTGCAAAACATATAGCGCGCAAAACAACAAACAAGCTCGCAGAAAGTACGAATTCTCTGCTTGGAAATCAGAAGAGAATTAACAATAAGTTTGAATATTTATTTTTTTCTCCTGAAAAAGTGATAAAGAATCTTTCGAATCTCCTCTTCGGCTCGCGAAAAATCTCCGTGCAAATTTTTCCAAGCTCTAAAAGAAAAAACGACGTTACATATATATATATGTGTATGTATTTACGGGGCGAGTTGCACAAAGTCAGAAAATTACGAGAACGAGGTTGGCGGATATCGAATAATCGCCAGTGGTCGAACCAGTTGACCGGCGCTGTCGATACGACGATGTCGCAATCGCTCGACCGTAAACTGGACCCACTGGGCCAGTGGTCAACCGTGAATGGCCGACCACGCCCTCGTTGCACCTTTCACAAGTTTCCTTTATAAAATGCTCCTTTATAAATTACCCGTGAAATCTCGACAGAAAGCGCAATATCATTGCAAAAGCATTATACACTTGTCAGTGCGAATTGTTCGACTTGACGTCGTGTAACTGCTGTGCTGCCGAAAAATGCTAAAATATAAGGGGCACATATAATTAATTACAGATCTATTTATATACGTGCGGTTTCAAAACAAATTTAATTCAACTAATTTCAACAAAGATTTCAACAATCGTATTGCTCAACAAATAAATTGGGGAGTTATTATTGTTGTAAATCAATCAATTGAGGATATGTAATTCATTATTCTCTCAATGCTCTTCAAATTTCGCACTTTGTCCTCACCAAGCGAAAGGTGACGTTACTATCTCTCAATGCAACAGACTCGATCGATCTTGCAGAACTCGAGGACAGGACGTTCGCTCGCGCACCAGGATTCAGTGTGACAAATTACGATACTCCGAAGCAGTCGGCAAGAACGGTATTTACAGTCGAATCGATAGTCGAACAAAATATCTAAAGTATATAATTTAAATTTATATAGAGTCGAACATCTCTTTCTATTTTTACCTTGATTTTATATTTTTACACATTTGTCTTTTCGTTAAAACAAGACAACCGAAGTTTTAAAATGTTTACTGTACAAGAACAAATAGTTCTCGTATTTTGTTTCATTTACGTGGCTTACAATATGTCTCTTGGAGATGTAAGAGCGTCTGGAGAAAAATTACATTTTGTTACAGAATCAATTTTTTAATATTATACTTTTTCTGAATTTTCGAAGCGCGCTAACGTTCGAAAAATCGCTAACGCATCGTTACAAGTAATTTACAACAGTTCCATCTCGTAATAACAACATCGAAATTTAATTACCGAATGATGTAGAAGGGAGAGAGACTGTGACCTATATCAGGAGAGGGGAAAAAAATCAATATAAGAGCATACACACATCCGTGGAAAACACGTATGGAGGTACTGTTTTAGAGTTAAATTACAAAACGCTTGAGAATCAATTGCAAAACGACCGCTAGACACAAAGATTCCCCGAGGAATGCCGTTCTGTTCCGTACTAACGAACTTAGATAAACGATAGCGTGAACTGCAGGAATGCAATCCGCTTTCGCTATTAGCATCTCTGTGATCTCTCGCTACGTCAGATTTTGTTCTGATTATCGGGTCCTTCGTTAAACAATTCTTCAAAAATTGAGCAAGAGAATTCGAAAGAAAAAATTTCATATTTTGAATTTCATCTTTTTACAACAGGTGCAATTTAAATTAAACTTATTTAACTTTAATACATTTTCTATACTGCGATGTCCTCGCGAAGAAATGTTCGTACGAATCAACAAGTTTCAACGAAAATATTTTCGACTGTTCGACTGTGAATACAATAACTTTTATTTAACCAAGAGAGACGTAACACACACAAGGTCGTTTATAAGTCACGCGCGCGAAAACTATGTTTTTAAATTAATACACGTATAATAATTCGTAAAGTCTATATCGGATGGTTAGTTTGCATTTCGAAAATCTACATCGGATAGAGAAATTTTTTTTTAATTTAACAAAAATTACTGCAACAAAACGCGTCGTTCGGGAGTAACTTTTATTTGCATTTTTGAACAAAAACGCGAGATTTTTAATTATAACACTGTTTTTTCGATATAATTACACATTATATTCGCAACACTGTGATAGTTACGTGACGGACGTATCATGTTTTACGTATATGTACGTGTATGTATCGGAAGGCGGCAGTTTGTGATTTCCTCAACTCGAAAAGAAAAGTGCTTTAACGACGCAGGGCAAGGGAATACGAGGAAAGCGGGTATTAGCGTGCTAAGCAGATGCAGATGAAACAAATGGATTCGCTCGGTGACCGTCGTAAATTCACGGTATCGCGACACGATCCCGTACACTCTCTCGCACGAACGAAGGTAACGGAGGCCATTGCATCTTTTGCGGGGTGAAATTCACCCGGTGTTTCCTGTCTATATAAGAGAGAGGGAGCAAAGATTTATTTATTCGCGCGTTAAAATACGTTTGCGTGATGTATCATTCTGCGCGTGTATCAATATACGAATTCAATGTACAATTGCAAAATAATATTCCTGCAACGTTCCGTGCTGCAGCGAAGAGACACGCCGAATATACGGACGACGATGTACGCAAAATACGTGGGCACGAGCGCGATTTTTTTTTCTTCCCGTCTAATCGCGGGAGAAGAAGGAGCACTGACTCCCTCCTTTCTCCCCCGGTCATCGATTCCTGCTAAAGTCATCGACACGTGACTGCGCGACCAGTCTTGCAATCCAGTTCCGTCGCGGTCCAATCGCAGACGGAGGGTCGAGAGGATGGGACGGGGTGAGGACGAAAGAGCCGAGGGAGTCTCGATCGCTATCGTCGAATCAAGGACGTCCGCGTGCACCCGCTTCCCGCCGGATGTAATACCGTTACCACCGAATTCCGGTCTGCACCTACCTTCTTTTGAAGAACTCTTTTTCCGCGAATGAGAGAACGCGTGTGTATACATTCAACACGCAGTCTCGAAATTCGAGAGATCTCATCGAGTTCGATTTCGATTTCCCTACTTCTCGAAGAGTCGCCGCTCCGCGATCCGATCTTCCAGTCTTATCCGATTTGCTCTCGAGGTTTCCGTCCGGCTTGGAATCCGGATGCCGGGGCGAAGCGAAGTATATTGCGAGGCGAACACGCGCGCGCAACGGCGGCGGCGGCAGCTCAGCGCGACGCGCAGGCTGCGCACTCGCCGCGGCATTCTTCGCGCGTTGCGAAATCGCGCGTGTTCTCTCTCGCGGCGTGTCGCGTGTGTCAGCGTGTTCGCGTGTGGGTGGTTGAACGAGCTATGGGAGCAGTATTACTGGCAATAGCAGCGCTCGCATGTTATTATTGATGCGCCTCATGTATATGTGTGTGTCTTAAAAATTTATGATTGTATATAACTGAAGATGTGACAACAATTTAATACAACAGCAAATTAGTTGTTTTTTTTTTTTTTTTTAAGTTTAAATAATAATTTGTTGGTTTCTCTCTCATATATTCTTTGTCTTGAAAGTATATTTTTTATAGTTGACAGATGAAGCACGCGAACGAGCACACACATGTAGTTAAAAGTTCGAAACGTTATAATCTTTTAGAAATTATTGTTTTGAAATATCAAACAAACATATATATTTAAATTTCATAACAACGTAGTATCTGCGTACGAGTTTTAATTATAATGTACATATAAAAAAAACCACTAAAAACATTATTAGAAATGAAAAACGCATGATACACATAGAGAAACATATTACATGAATTACTTGTAAACAATAAACTAAAATTGTGTAAAGATCATGTCTATGTTACATGTAATAATAGTATTTATAATTTTTAAGTTCTACAAATAGTAATTTTATATAAAAATAACGTATAAAACTTTATTTTAAAAGTAAAATAATTCTGGAAATAATATATATTTTATGCGCGAAATACCTAGTACGGATCTAATCTCCTCAGAAATTAGCTTTATTATACTGTACTTGATTACTTTTAGCTTCCAGAGTTTAAACAAACTTCGCAGGTATCACCACATATCAAATAAATTAACCAAAAGGTTTATCGAACGACATTCTACTCACTTGAGATATGTATGTTCTGTATATACACACGAGTATGTACAAGTTTGTTCGATGTGACAGCTCAAAACGCAAGACCTACGGATCATTCACATTGTCTGTCGTACGCTATCAAGCGTAATGATAACAGAGAAAAGTTGGTAATGTTTCGAGCTGCTTGTGGTATCAATTTTAAAAACTTTCATATTGACATTACGCGAGATAAGTCGATAACACTTGCTGCATGCCACGTATGAATTACCTAATTTGATTGTGAATAATAACTCCTTGTCTGCGTCGTTTCGAGCTGTAGAAAGATGAATATCGACTCTGAGGCGGTTTTTCATTGCCAAAAAAGTTCCATTTCGAAAAGAAATCGTCGGAATACGTTACTGTAACAAGTACACCATGTTCAAACTTAAATTAAAAAAAAAAAATCTTGATTGCTTTGAATCTAAATTAACCTTCCTGAACTATTCGGTCGTTTCAGATTCATTTCAACATTTAATACGGCTACTACAATTAAAATAGAAATTAGTTTTCACTCTCGATATTTTTTAATTTTCTACTTTACTTTTTATTTATTTCAAAAATATGAATGAATACGGTAATAATTTAACGACCATTGATTTCGCAGTCTATTCAGCCGCGGAATTTATTATAGCTGCGACACGAATCAGCTTAGGAAGCTTAATTATCATCGTAAAAAAAAAAGTTGCATACTTATTTTTTTGTGCGTGGAGTTAAATTTCAAAAAAGAGATCTTCATTTCGCGGTCTATCGGCATCACATCAACGACCCGATCGAAACTCGCGAGCACCGTAACGATGGTGTATCGTTTGTCTCCCTCTCTATAAGTCCAGTGAACGAGCAGCTCGCCGCTCAGCTTGTTCCAAGCTAGATTTTCCACGCAACCGTTCAATTTAGGGCGCGCGAATCCCGCCATGGTTTTGGTATTGACGTTCCACAATGTCAATATCCCGTTCGATTTCCCTAAACAAACCAGATCGGGCACTTGAGGATGCCAAGCGACGGCCTGGTCAAGTAAAGAATGCTATTTACTTTTTTTCTCATTTTTTATGTACGTTATTTTTTCGCAACGTTCGCGAGTGTCTTCAATATCAATGATTGAGTCATGAAGTATAGAATTATATTGGGACACGGAAAGCTTTTTGAGTAACGTTTGAAAGATTTAAAAAGATATACCTGTACGAATTGAAGACACGAAATAATGAGATGAATGGTTAATGCCGGCCAGAAATACACTTTAACGTTTCCGTCCTTCGAAGTTAACATGAGATATTTGAAATTTGGCGAGAAAGTCAGGGTCAAGATATCATCTGCATAAGTGGGAATATAGCGAAGCCTCTTGCCCGTGCCGGACTCGTATACTAATATCAAGTTCTCGCAAGCGCTATGTAAAACATTCATTCATTATGTTTTGTTTGACATTCTCTTTAATATTTTCACACATATATTATCTTATTATTGTTATTTATACATAAATTTCATTGTGTTGCGATTTGAATTTTGAGAAAAGAAAAATAATAAAAAGTGTGTCGGGAATATTTACACGACGATGTGACGGTCGTGAAGAGACCAGCAGATGCACTGAATGCAAAGGTTCTCTTCATCAGACCTCGTATTACAAATCAAAAGTCTCCACAATGATTTTTTCTTCTCCACATCGTACACCATGAGTCTCGACAAATCATACGAATCATATTCGACAATTGCCAATTTACTACCTACAATAATACAAGTGTGTATATTATATGTTAATATTATCTCTATTTAACACAAGTATGTATTAAAATCAGAAACACGCGCGTTCTTGCGCTGTAAAATTGATTTTTTTCTGTTTCTTTGAGAGAAGTTACGAAAAATTTAAAATTCAATACACATGTACATCTCATCTCACGTGTCTCACACTCACCGTCGTTGCTCCATTTGCCATAATCTCCGTTCAAAACGTGCACTATTGAGCCATTATTACTGTATATGTTCACACGTTTTTGATGGATAATAATGATCATATCGTTGCAGCTCCAATCGATCAGATTTCCCGTACCTTCGACAGAAAAAAAAAAAACATCTAACAAGAGAGTCGAGCAGTCAATCGTGATTCTGTAGACTGTAATAGCGACGTACTCGTTTCCTCGTTAGATATGTAAAATATTTGTTCCGGAGTTTTTATCAAACTTTTTTTACGCGGTATGCACTTCCAACTTCCGTTTGTTTCGGACAAATTCGAATTTAACAGTTGTTTCGTCGAAGTAACATCCGAGAAACTGAGAATCCTCTTTTGATTGAGACCTAACTCGCGCGAAATAAAAATTCGAACATTTCATTCCTGCACATGAAAAAAAACAAACAAACAAACAAAAAATACGTCCATACGTCCAAAATTTATTACCCGATATGAAGCTGTGCTTCAACATCATTGCTCGCATTGCTTCACGTTGGTACGTAATGTCCAGCAAATCGACCTGTTCTTCAACAAAAATTACATGAAATACACACGTAAGTACATTAGGGATTTTTTTGTGCGTTTGCACATACCTGCTTGCGAATATCTATCACGCACTTCTCCGTGTTATTGGATTCTTCCTTCTTCAGCAAGTAGTGAGCCATCTCGTAATTGCATCCATATCGGCGCGGTATGAATCTGTCCCCTTGATAAATTTGCTTTTGCACAATGTGCTTTTGCAGTAAACGCAGTTGAACGTTTGCACATTGCTCCGTGTTATCGCTGACCTCTTGCCGATCGGGCCGAAAAAACCATTTCCGTGGAATTACCTTAACAATATTTGAAAAACACTATATGTACACGCGCGACGTTACTTGACGTCAGAAAACTTTGAAAGGGTTCTTCTTTTGTTAAATCTCGAGCAAAAAATTCATCTTCAAAACGACACATTAAAGAGTCATTAGACTTAATTATCTAAGCGCGTTTTTTTGAGAAGAGAAATATTTAGGATTTACAAAGCGGATGACACGTTTACTTTGAATTTTGCAAAAGAGAATTTGTAAACGAAGTTTGCGCATGCATTTCTTCAATGTCTTCTGTACAGATAAAAAAGTGCATAATTATATTCTTGTCTTTTCTGAAAAAAAAAAAAAACAATTAATTCTTCATTACTTTGCTCGATTAATTGCCGTCTAATCGTTTAGCTCGCGCCATATAGCAGCTAATTGAAAGCTTCATTCCCACGGTGAATCGGTGGGGCCCCGACCGTCGTGGTCTGACACAAACGCGACGGTTTGAACCGGTCAGCGGGCGATGCGTGTGTGATGCGAAAACGCTTTGCCACGCCGCGCACTTCGTGGGCCGTACCACCTGCGGCAGAGTTCTGTCTTGCAGAGGATGTGTTCCTCGGATGTAAGAGACAATATATTTGAGAGGGTAGAGAGAAAGAGCTACGATAATCGCTACTACGATCTATACGTTGTGTTTCTATCTAGATAGCGTTTTCTCAGCAACTCGTGTCTGACGCGACTATTACAAGAGAGCAATTTAAACAAATGTGCGAGACATAACCAGAGACTGAAAGCATTGAATCGATTAAGTCACCCCTAAACCCGTTGGGATCTTTTTTTGTTCAACATCTTTCCAAACTCTCTTTAAAACTCATTGAAACTAAATTTATTTAAAACTGTTTCTTTGTTAAATAACAACATTTAGATCATATTGACACTTGAAGGAAGATGCCAGACGTTTTGCGAAAATGCGTCAGATTTACAATTAATTTTTTTTTTTTTTTTGAGAGAGATGAAGAAAGAAAAACAGGGTTCGGAATTAGGGTCAATATTTTCATCAACAAAACTGCTCATTTTACGCGCGGCTGATCGTGAAGCGCGGAGACGATCGAGAGAAGCAGTTTTTCCGACACACGGCTGTGCGTCTCACAGAAAGAGAAGAGACGCTACGAGACGTAAAATCCAAAATTTTCTGTACGTTCAAAGAGCGGCTCCGACGTGCGGAGGGTGCTGGCTGGATAATTTCTGCCAGCGGCATTATGCACGAAGGGGTAATACCTTACACGACCATTGTACCCCCTGCGAACATCTGGCTGTCCGGGTTAGTGATGGATGGGGCGAGTTACCGAACCTGATTCTCGTACCAATCTCAAAAGACGCTCCCATGCGCTCGCGCATACGCTCGTGTATATCTTCGATAAAATTATGTAATTTATAAACAAGAGGGAGCTTAATCCTCTCGCTTTGTGTTTTACATTGCATTGAACTTGAACAAAAATTAAAAAAACAAAATTCGCACGCAATTTTTCAAAATTCATTCGCCTCGATCACACAAGAGAATTTCGAAGGTGATTAAAGACAATCGAAAATTGATTGTCTCTCACATATTCTGAAAAAAGAACTTCAAATTTAGAATTCTCTCCGGTCATAGGGGCGATAATGAATGATAACGTGGACACGAGAACGCGACGTTCTAACTTGACTCGAGCGCGGCTCGTCCACGCGCGCGACGATCTCCCTCCACTTTCGACACCCGTTACGAGCGAAGCATTAGATCGTACGTTAGACACGCGATTGGCTCCCGTCGGACGCGAAGAGGTTGGGCCAGGTGGGCCATCAGAAGGCACATGACGCGATTGGCAGCAGAAACGGACGCGGGGGAAGAGAACACGCGAGTTAGGCGAATCCACAGCTTCACTACACACGAATTATTGCGTCACGTTGTTTGCGAGCTATTCCATTCAGGATACGCGCGATTAATTGATTGACTCACTACTAATTTACGATATATTTCTTTTCTTTTCTGCTCTTCTTCCTCTTTTGAAAAGAACGTCTTATAAATTCGTTTTACAAAACGTTCAATTACGCACATTAGATTTTCTCTGACGCCACGTAAAAAAAAAAAACAAACAAATTTATTTAAAAAATTAGACCTAATCTCACACCGTGCGTTACGCGCCGGAAGATGCGCGCAATCTTTTCGCGCGTTCTGATCGCGAATGCGAAATGCGTGCGCGCGCGTCGAGAGATCAGGTGAGGAAGACCTTCTCTTTCGCGCAGGACTCGGAATGCACGACGTAGGACGTAGGACATAGGTCCCCGAGCGCAGGTGGGGAGTTCTCCGCGCGGAGAGCGCGCGGCATCCTTCCCTCGCAGCGGCGAAGCGACCGAACTGGTCCTGAAACACGGAGCGCGCGCGGGGAGCTCTCAAGAGCCGGGGCCGTGGCACGTCGGGCTCCGTTTCTGGGCCCGCTGTCTGCAGCCCTCAGTCGCTCGCTGATGCTTGGACGAGCTGGAGTGTTGAAGTTGTCCCAGGACAGATAAATAATTCGCCGCGAGTCCGTCGCAAACTTTTTCTCCTCTCACTTTCTTTTGACAATCTCATTCGAACGAACTCTTTCACGCGTGCAAGTTCGAAAAAATAAAAACCGATTTATGCGGCCGACCGTGTTTTCGTTCCGGTGATCCCGAGTCGGCCGAGGCGAATGATCGTGCGTACTACACTCGAGCTGTCATGTATATAGTGGTTGAAAAGAGCGACGGAGGAAGAAAAGTCCGCGAGATGAATTTTCTTCCTCTACAGTTTGCTTCGCTATAACGAATGTGAGATAACGAAAGCCACAATGACGACGATTCGCGCATATGATTCTTGTATTTGATCGACCTCGATCCTAAATTCATGTTATTCGATTTCTGATCAATCGATGTCCCGCTGTTCAAATTAAATTGCAATCCGAGTATCGACAACATACATAGATAACAATATAATTTTGTTGGAAGAATTTTGAAGAGAGAATGTGTTGAGAGGGAGAGAGAAAGAGAGAGAAAGATAAAGAAAATTTACAGTGAAAATGTCTTTTGTATACCCGTTCACTCAAATTTATGAAATTCCCATCGTGTTACGTTTTTGATAATCACATCATCATCGAAGACAACGACGAGTCCGCATCTCGGAACCAATTTGCGAAGGTGTGGCTCGTCGCTGTAAAATATGTCTCGGATAGATTGACGCGTCTCGAAATATGTTTAGCGAAAAATTTTTCCGACAGATTCTCGAGAGCGCGCCGCGACACCGTTTCGTCTCGCGCACGATCACGATCCACGCAGTACGTTCGGATTCCGACGTGCGTGCCGAGTTGGATTACGCCGCGGGGTTGCTGGACGAGTGATCGAGGAAGTGGGAGTCGGCTGTGATCACCGCGCCACGCCGGTCGGAATCGATCGAGCGGAAAGGCAAAAAATCATTCCGGCAAACGAGGATCCCGGAGGCTCGTCGTTACAAGGATCAAGGATCAATGATCTCTCTCTCTCTCTCTCTCTCTCTTTTTCTCTCTCTTCCTATACGATGATTTTTCCAATTCTCGCGGAAGATACAGTTAGACGTTTACAGTTTTAGCATTTTCCGTCGCTCTCTTTCTGCGAACGTCCCACGAACTGGGTTGTACGTAAACAAGTATGCAGTGAAGTGAAGATTTATGGAAGGAAACGACGCATCTCGCACTCTGTTTTTCGTTTTTGTTCGAGCACAAGTTGGATATAAGGAAACACTGTTGTTGCTACGACGAGAGTCGTAGATTGTTGAACGTGGATGGAAAACGTAATGGGATGCGCGAAAAAGGACGACCGAGATAAAACGCTAAACAACAGACGGATTATATAAAATAATTAACGAAAGAATTGTGTGTGTGTGCGCGCGCGCGCGCGCGCTGATTGAAACTTTTGAACGTTTTTTTCAAGTGAGTTCTATAACAATTTTATCGTGTTGCGGAATTTTTTTATTCGAAGAAGACTGCATCGCATTTGTTCGGTCGTGCCGATGAAGAACATTTTCTTCCGACAATAAAAATTTGCACATTTGCACATTTATTGCACGATACTTCAAGCTGGAAATCCAATAAGTATAGCGAGTGAACTAATAGAACATGCGTTACGGCGATATAGTGCTTGCGGAAGCACACGCCTTCAACTGAGAAAGAAACACATCTCCGGAGACTTCGATGCTCATGCAGGAACATCGTTAGGTGAGTTTAAGACATTGCGATCTGTGTGTGCGTCGAGTTTTCTCTTCGCTAAATTTTCAAACGCATACACACAAAAGAGAGACCATCCCGATCTCATTTTTATCATCAACCGAATAAAATTCTCTTCAAAATTCTATAACAATTACCAATAATTACTTGTATTTTAAAAGACGGACATCTGACATGTGAAATAACAAGAGATCAAACTTTCCACCTGTGAAAATAATTAAATAGACGAGACGCAAGTCATGTGTAAGAATCTTTCTTCACCATAGAAAAATAAAAAATATAGCTCGTTTTTAAAATAAGAAAATTAAAAATTAAAAGGCCAAAGCCGAGCGAAAACCGGGGGGGGGAAGGATGTTAAAAACAATTGTATTTATTCTCATATAATAGATACGCACTTTACGGAACGTTTTGTGCATCAACTCGCGCGAATCAAATTCGATTTTTTTAACTACCTCTGATATGTTGCGATCCTATACGAAGCGCGAAGTTCTTGGCGATGGCGCCAATAAATTGCCGACCCTCTTTCCAGAATATGGACTTCCCTCGTGACTCGGCAATCCGCGCACAGCATTCTCGCGCGCTCTTAATTCTGTTGCGATACGACGATCGCGGAGTTAACCGGTTATCGAGTTAACTGCAGCGATAACTTGGTAGTACGACTTCGTTGCCGGAGAGATCGGGTTTCTTCCCTCTCGCGCGCGCGGATAACCGCACGGATATGTACCGATGGCATCCTCGCGCGCGCGTTCAAATCTCGCAGTACTTTAAGATTAGATTTTCGAGATTGATTGTTCGCAAAAGAGAGGAACCTAATCGTGAAACAGAAGAGCGTAAAGCATTGCGCGCGCGCGTGTGTGTGTGAGTGTGTGAAAACAAGATCGAATCGGTCGAGTTTTACACCAATCGGCCTCGCTCGTTTCGACCCCTTCGCGGGGTAACATCGCGGCGATATATATACATGTGTTATGACCAAACTCGCTTGGTTATGGAGTTAACTGCGGCAGTAACTTTCGAGGCGGCTCGGTCGCGTCTCCTCCGCCGATCTAACGAGTCGTCGCAGCAACAACCTACGCGAATTGTAGGTCTCTCTTACTCGCAAGAGTTTCGCAACTCTTTCTCCACCTACTTGCGCTCCTCCTCCTTTGCGATTGTGGCGGCGCGTCTCGATTGGAGTAGCTCGAGTCTGGCTCTATCCGAGCTGCTCGCAAAGCTCGGAAAGATCCATGCCAGAACCATGGCCAGGAGCCGAGCCGCTTCGATGGGCCCGCTCCGGCCTCAAACATCGCGATTTAGAGCACAGCTCGATCGCTTAACTGCGCAATAAATTTGCGCGCTTTCTATGCGTTGATAACGAACCCTTTCGCTATCTCACGTTCCTCCTCTCTCTCTTTCTTTCTCTCTTCGCGAGTTAATCCGCTCGGCAGTGCTCGATGGAAGTTCGCCGCGCGAACCTTTTATACAAATCCAAAACGAGCGTTGCATATATTTAGAAAATAATAATATTTTATACAATCAAATCCCATTCATTAACTCGAACCGTCGTTAACTCTTACAACTCGAATTTTTATCAATTCCCCGCAGGAAACCTCTTTAAAACCTCGCGAAATAACGCAACGTGCAAAATTGACTCGCATTTTGCATTTACGCATGCACATATAAATATATCAGATAAAACCGTTTTATCTTTCTCTCCGATAAATTTTTGTTCTTTAATTTTTTTTTTTTTTTTTTCTGTGCCGCATCGTCGCGCTTTCGTCGTAGGAGGTCCCGAAAAATCTATCGCTTGAAGACTTACGGCGTACGTATACGCCGGCGATGCCCTGCCCCGACGAGATATGTCACGATGATCGATCTGTTGTACCAAGTGCACAGTTATGCTCGCCGCGCGCATGCGGCGATAGCGTTTCTGTCTTGTCTTTGTCAAACGGTTATATATCTCTTTCGCCGTAAACCTCCGGTCCGTGATGCGCGCCAACAATTCTTCATGTAAATTAATTACTCGCGATTCTCAATCGAAGCCGCGCACTTTCGAGACGTTCCGTGATTTTTTTTTTTTTTTTTTTTTAGTCTAGACTACGCACGCACTAAAAATACGCGCGCGAGTACACTTCCGCATGCCATCTAAATGTTGCATCTTTGGGTCTTGTCCAGCACTTTTCGAGATCTCTCTTCAGAAATCATTAAATTGTGGTTTTTTTTTCGTAAATAAACAACAGGACATATTGGTAGACGCTTGAAAGAAGATGCTGGAACTCTCGCAGAATTGTTTTAATATTGTAAAATCAAATAAAAAATACGTCCAAAAAATCTTTATCCATAGTTCACTTTTAAAATATCAAAACTAAAAACAAATTCAGGATTAAGATAATGGTAAAGTACGTGTGGAGCGGATTGATCGTTCGTTGCGTCATTGCGGATACGCCGCGCGAGTGATGGCGCCATGCATTCATTTGTAGTCGTTCGACATACGCTTCGCGCGATAGTTTATACAGCGATATCGAACACATTCACGAGTTTATTCCTTCCTTGTTAAAGCCACAAAACTCGAAATGTCTATTTTTTTTTTTCGTTTTTTACGTCAAGTTGAAAGAGCGCAATTACATTCTTTCTGCGTGCACTTTCTGTTCTCTCGCGGCAAAAATCCATGTACAGCGATTTATTCCCGCGTAATGATGATTGTAACAGTATCCGAGTTGTTATCACAAAAATCGGCGAATGTACAAGACATCGAAAGGAATCCGAGGCGCGTAATAGAAACGTGTCTCGACTGGGTGTATGAGCGGGATCGGCGAAATACCATCGTAGCAGCTGCTGCCGTCACGATTAGCCGCCGAATCAATTCGATTAATCGCGTTATAAGCGACAACCATCAATAATTGCGCGCCTTGCTTAATCGCGGATTGCGCCGACTTCGTAACGATCGCAACGTCAATCGCCGCGGAGCGACGGCGTGGCGCGATCGGATAACGCCGTTCGGTTAACCGAACGGGCCTTATCTTCATCAATAAGCACCTGTCGGGGGCCCGCCAATACAGTCGTGTTGGTCCCATGCAAACAGCAGAACGCGCGTGCTTCGCCTTCATTCACGAACGCGTTCGGAAATATGGTCGAGAGCGCGTTCGTTCGCGCGCAAAACACATCGCGTCGTCGTCGGCCGTATTTTTTTTTTTTTTTTTATCGGAAAAATATCTCAGAATCACATCGCGACGAAGAAAACGCTTCATCACATCGATTTGTGATAAAAAAAAAAACACAAGCAAAAATGTCGAATAGCAGTTGATAATTAGCGATTGACGTCTACGCGAGCTACTTACGTACCTATCGTATGTTAAGATCAAACGATATATATGCGTGTGTGTGTATATATGTAATATACAATATATATACACTGTATATTAGATTTTGCTCCGATACTCGCATACCGTTTGCATCGCAAATTCAGTACACGTGTATTTCGGAGAGCAGATCAGCTTAGCAGTCCGGTCGCATTCTCCGAATGCGTTTGAAAATAATTCGATCCTCCCGAGAGGCGTAATATGTTCCTCTTTATATGGAGATGGATAAGTAGATAGATAAGAAAATGGTTATTTATATCGCCGTGTTCTAAACGCAAAGAGAGAGAGAGAGAGAGAGAGAGAAAGAGCACGACCGCGCAACATTGTGCAAACGCGAGTCACTTCGAGCCGAGGCAGCATCGTGTAAGGTAGCTGCATCGAAGCGCGAAAGACGATTCGATCGACCTTAGAAGAATGCTCGATAGTAGATTGGCATGGCGAGATAGAAACTCAACGAAGAGAAGGAAGATCGAAGAAAAGGGAGAGAAAAAGGGAAAAGGAGGAAGAGAAGGAGGATGAGGAAGAAGAAGACGAAGAAGCAGAAGCAACAGCAGCAGAAGCAGTAGAAGAAGAAGACCGCAAGAAAGAGAAGAAGAAGAAGACGAAGAAGCGGAGGAAGAGAAGAAGAAGAAGAAGAGGAAAAGGGAAGGTGGTAGACTCTCAGGAGGTGAACGTACGATTATGTGATCACTGGAGGATACACTCCTCCTCTTTACTCGTCTCACAAAACTAGTTTACACCGAGACTGGAACTGGAAGTTCCAGAAAAAGATGAGGAGGAAAAAAAAAGCGTCCGCGGCACGTCGACAGCCGATCTGATTGGATTTATCAAGCAGCGCTTTCTTTCAGCGTTCGATAGATTAAATCGAATGCAAGTCTTCCTCATCGAGAGGAGGGAAGGAGAGAAAAGGATGTGCGATGGAAAATTATTGAAAATAAAACGGTTCTCCTATATAATCCGCGACGTAATCGAGAGGAAAGTTAATTACGGTCCTTTGGGGCCGGGATGACGCGAACTCGCGAGACGCATTCCGGCGTATCCTCCGCAACAAACGGCGTCTCATCGCAAAAGTGACTTGGCGATCCGATCGATCCTGAATCATCTTGGTTATTCGCGACACGTAGAGCGCGTCTAATTACATACAGTTATCGCGAGGCATCCAACGACCGTTCGAAGATACGCACGCGTTATCAACGTCGCACACAACGTACTTCGGGATTCCGTCTCGTAAAGACATGTTAATTACAGTCTCGAACGAATTTTACTTTTGACACTACACACGCACGTTAGAATAAACGAAGAAAAAAGAAAGAGAGAGAGAGAGAGAGAGAAAGAAGTTAACTGATCTCTTCCGCGATCTAATACTCGAGTTACGGAAATTTTATTAATCAAAGAGTTACAGACGCTCCCTTCGAGATTCGTTTTGAAATAATAATTCAAGTCGTAAAAGTAAACTGTAAAGTAGCCAAGACAGAAAGACATTTGGAATTGTTCTTCTATTTTTCTTCGACTTGAACTTGTTTTTTGCAGAAAACTGATAAAAATTCGATTTTTTTTTTTAATTAACGAGGTACGACTCGTAAATATCGGTTCGAAGTTTTTTCGCGCCTATGCGATTTACGCGTTTCTCGCGGCAAACGCGCGCGCGAAAACACATTACGTGACGTATCGCGCATTCCAAGATCGGCAGGCAGTATCGGTAGGTGTGACATTATACGGTTAACTGCTTAACACCCTGGAACGAAGTGTTGTTCCATAAGATCGCCGAGCGGCGAGCTGATGTTGATACTGTTATTGGACCGGTCTGTCGCCGCGCTGGTCCGCACGTTGCAAAAGGTAAATTAAGACGATCCCGGCGGATCGACGACGAAAAAAGAAAACACACGCATTTGAATTTACGCTCTGCTGCTTGTTTTTCTAATATAAATTATAGCGATTGCCGACCTTTTATCGCGACCGGTTGCTAACAAATTGTGAAGCGCCACTACATTGCGTGTTCCACTCGTGTAACTCATACACTCGTACACGCGAGTGTATCTTCTGAAAGAAACGCATCGTGATTGCGTGATTTAGAGAAAGAATTTGTGAAAAAAACATATTTACAAACGTTATATCTTTTCTTTCGAGAATATTAATAGAATAAATTAAAATTTATACATTAAAAACTTATGGAAAAAGAAGTACATGCAGACCTTATTAATAAAAAACATTTTATTAATATTAAACCAATGTCAACACTCGAATTTGTTAAAATTTTAATTAATACACTGAATCAGTTGTCACATTTTATATGTTTCACTGAGAGAGTGACATGTAATTGTAATAAGCAATCAAATCGATTCACGTTTCGATTAGGGAACGGAGCGGACAAAACAAAACAAAAAAAACAATTAATGCGCAAAGCCTCCAATAAAGAAACGCCGATCGCACGGATCGATGTTGTCGTGTCACTTAACTGTTATCGATATGACAACCAAGGTGTCATTTCGATCGCGACGGATCGCTGTTTCGACGAGGAGAGACGTTTCGCTTAAGGCGAGAGACTCGAATCCCCTGGTTTTATTGCTTCTCCGCCTCGAGTTTCTTCGGGATCGAGTCGGTTTCCTTTTTTTTTTTTTTTTTTCCGCATCCACCGGTTTCATGCTGCCCCACAGGCGCAACGAACAGCTGAGCGCCAGGATCGGGCCAGACTCGGCCGAGTGCTGGGCCCCCATTGAATCCGTTATAAAAATGGACCCATCACTCGGGAACTGCCCGAGCGCGGTATTAACACATTCAACGAGATCGAAAGGATTATCTAGGCTGAATGCTGTATTGTTATTGCGACATCACGCTTCTCTCGATTCCGTTCCCGATCGCGCGAGAGATCGCTCCGGCGAGAGAGATCTCCGCGGCACGTTTTTTTCTCTTTTATCTCCCGAAAAACAAAAAAAAAACGTTTCTCTCCAGTTATATTTTTATGACGCAAAAGTGAATGCATAAACACGCCACTTAATTATGGTTAACTAACTCTGTTACGTCGTACATTTATGTAACTACAAATACGCGAAATAACGATTCTTCTTCCGTGGTCTCTCTTTTCAAAAAAAAAAAAAAAACAAATTATTTTCTCGCGTCTTTAACACGCCATTGTTAAACTTCAAATCGGCACTTGATAGCGCATCAATTTCAATTTTCGCGTAAAATACGTATCTTATTGAAAACTCATTCGAAGTTTGTTTTCTTGTGATTGACGTTGTCAATCTCGCGTGTATATTTTCATCACGCTGACGAAGCTGCGATCCGCGCTGTTATCTCTTTTCATCAGAACTTTTTTACCGCCAATCTTTGGCTCTTATCGCGCGAAGAATTAAGTCATATTGCAGCCTCCTCGCGAGTCTTTCTGCCGACTCGACCTTTCATCCGATATCGGAATGAAGAGAAGCCGTCCGAGAGTTGAAAAAGTCCTGCAACGCCGATCACGAAACTCGACTGATAACAAGTTGTCCGCTTTTTTAAATAACAAACCGGTCCGGCTGACCACGAAGAACCAGTCGATAGACGCTTAATAACGCGGACTTAACATACGCGGGATTACGGCCGGCAAGTTACTCGCTCAACAAAGTTGCAGTTGCTCACCGATAAAAATGCAAACGATGCAACCGACTCTCTAGGTAGTCACGCGAGATGTATTCCGCCCTTCTAACGGCCATTAACAGGAACGTATCGCGAGCGTATAAATGTACGAACAAATTCGAATGAGACCGTACGGTTCGCAATCGTCCGTGGAGGAACTCTCTCCTCTCGGACGAAATAAGCCTCTCTCGCAATCGTCCGTGTAATCGTGTGACGCGCTTATTTCTAATCCCGAACCGGTTTTTGTACTTTTTTTTTTTAACAACCTAAAAATGAGAAGCGTGAATTTTTCTGACGCATCTTGATTTGATTTTAAAATATCGAAAAAAAATTTTGCAAACATTCTGACGTCTTCTTTCAAGTGTCTACTGTAATATATTCTGTTGTTTATTTAATTAGAAACAACCAGTACATTTTACATAATTTAATTTTGACGATGGAAAAAATTCCGAAAGATGCACTGCACAAAAAAAAACCGATCTAGTTCCTAATTAAATAAAACTTCCGCAATTGCGATCGCAATGATTTTCGGAGAGTTCACGAGGAGGAAACGCGCAAAGAAGAAATCTTCATTAATTCTTTGAAACACACATAAAAAATATACGTTCTGTTGCAACCATTTATAGAGAATTATTGTATTTTGATATTCCGTGTGTATGCGATAAATTAATTCGCATCATTTGTTTTGTACAAAACAAATCGATGCTAATACATGATCATTTGATCCATGCACTTATCATCTTTTCCCTCGAATCCTCGTTGATTTAATCGTTGCGCATTAATGAGAACGCTCTGATTTAGCTTTGGCATCCGAGTCTCTTTAACGTGCATTCATAAGTAATTGAATTATCGAGACGTCGTGCGCCGGATGAGCGATTAAAGGTGCGCGGTATTTGCTTGATGATAGTTTCTCGGGGCAAACAACGAGGCCACTCGTAAAAGTCAGAGTGGCCTCTTGTTTTATGCGTTACGACTCTATAAGAGACTCGAGCTTGTGCGCATCTCTCGAACATCGTGTAGAGGTACACGAGACTCTTTCTTTCACATGCGAGTGCGCTCTTAAACTTACGCAGGCCGAGCCGGTTTTGAACATGACGAAACGTCAAAATAACACACGGGATGTTACAAAATGCGATTGATTTTCGAAGAACAATGGTTCCGCCGATTGATTCGAGGTTTTTTCCGAACTCGTTGAACGGTAGTGCGGATAATTTAAGCGCGACGGAGAACCCGCTACCGAGAATCCGTAAGTTTTATTGCACGGCAAATAGACGAAAGAGTTTATCGCTCGTAAAATGGCATGGTTGCACATTCATAAGAGCGAGTCGCGACTGATAACAAGCATCTGTCGTAAAATCGGCATATTAATTTACAGATCACAAAAAGCACATCGACGGAACGTATCCTATGCTATAACGAGCAAAAAAATCCATGCATAACGAATGACAGGCTAGGCACTAGATGTAGACGGACCAGTGACATGAACGCAGCGGATTAAAATATAAAATACATGCAAAAGATTGTGATAATTTTATTTTCTTTAAATTTAATGTGTTTCTCACTGAAGCAACATTTAAATTAAGATTATTTTTTTTATAATTATTTCGTTTCTCAATTTTGTTTTTATCGATGCTCGATTGATTAAAATTGAGTGCATGTTAGATTTCTAGTGAACTTTTAACGAGAAACGTATTTAAAACACGAAATTGCACTTTCCTTAAACGCGTTAAATTAATTGTAACGTTAAAAATATTAATTTTCCTTTGTGTTGGTCGAATTTTTCATATCGAACATATAATTACGTATAATTTTTTTTTTTTATGAGGTGGTTTTCTCGTGACGAAGATCATCAAACAATAAAAAATTAAAAGAACACGCGTAAACGCAAACACACATCCTCCCTTTCTCTTTCTTTCTTTCTTCTTCTTTCCGTATAAAGCGCACGTTTATGTGTCTAACAGACAACTTGTTTTGACCATTTCAAGTCTCCGCGTGGTCTTACTGTAATTTATCGCTGTAATGAAACTTGGTCGAAAAGAAAAAGAAGAACGTAAGCAGCTACTGGTCATCTGCATGACGAGTAAATAGGTTCACATTACTCGCGCCAACGCGGCACTTTATATCCGATGATAGTCAGATAAGTTTCCAAGTAGCTCGGTCGCACTTTAGACGGAGAGCGAAAAAATTCGCCCGCCATTTGTTGAATACGTAACATACGTAGAGAATTCCAGCGTGTTTCTGAATTCAAAAATTGTTTCCAACATAGTTCAGCACTCGCGTCTCTCGAGTCTCAGTTTCAAGAGTTCTCCTTGACTGTGCATCGGTAAAAAAAAAAAAAAAAAATCAAATCTCTGTATCTAAAATAACTTTTTTCCAGAAATTAATTCTACTCGAAATGACTCGTGACCTGTCGTTTTCTTTTCTTTTTGCAAAAACAAAACGAAGAGAAAAACGACACAAATCAATATTTTACTTCGATGATTAGAAAAAGCTACGTAAAAGCTGCGTTTTATCAAGTTTTGCTTGTCGTTCCCCGGGAGAAGAAAGCGCGGAACATATAAAGGTGTATCGAGGTGATTCTGGGCGAGTACGAGGCGAGCTACGAAGAAGAGAGCGAGAGACACTGGTAATTAGGTGGTAATTAATTGCATAATTAACGACGCCGGTACACTTGGCCATAATGCTTGTTTCGCGCGGTATCGGGTGTCGCGTCGAGTTTCGAATCTCGATTCACAACATTCAGTTGCATACGTATATATGTATATATTTATACACATCGCATATATGCATGTGCAAGTGTACGAACATGGAGAGCACAGCTAGGATTACAAGAGTATTCTTTAATGGGGAGCATCTCTCGCGTCACATTCCTCTCCCCCCCCACCCAGTATCTTACGATAATTATTACAAAGATTCTCCCGATCGACGTCCGGCCGACTCGTAAAATCCACACAATATGTTCCAAACAGCTTCCGAATAGTTTCACATGCGCGCGCGTTTGAATGAACACAAAAATACGAACTACTCGATCGAATTTTTACACGCAGGACTGTTGTTGCGGCTTTAACGAATCGCATAAAACGTACTCTTGAATTTGATAAATTTATTTATATTTTTTTTGTCTCCGAAATTTTGAGATGTTTTATTACACTTTACTGTCATATGGTGTAGCTTGTCAAGAGAGATTTTTTACGTTAACGCTCATCAAATTGTCATCGCTCGACTTGTCGTTAATAAAATCGTTTCTTAATATCACACGTTTTTCAAGAACTCATTTTACTTTAAGAAACTTTTTTTACCTGTTTCGCCGAACTTTTGAACGGCACTATATCCTTGCAGTGAAATATCTGAAGTTGTGTAACTGGCTGCGTACAGTGTCGATCGTGTCGGAAATTCACGATTACACACACCGCATTCGCTTTTTTTCTGGCGATAGAACTCTTTCTGTTAAACGAGACAGGATACCTACTCCCGGCAGACGCGACGAGATTGGATTTACGAGAGTGGCCAATGTCAGGAATCAATCTAACGTGATTTCAGCAGATTACACGTCTTGCGTCCGCCCGAAGGGAGAGAGTTGTGTGTTGCGAACACAACAGCTTCGCGGACGCCATCTTGTCAGGCGTGCCTTGCGCGAAGGTACCTCACGGCTACCCCCTTCGATCATCCTTTGATGTTATATAACCATTCTTTCCTACCCGATTACGTGATAGCACGCCGCTATTCAAGTGTCATAGGGCAACGAGCGTTTTACGGCTGCCGGAGATCGCGTTTCCTTTATTCGCCGAGCCGTTTACGTGGGTATTATATACCCACTTTGATACGGAAACACTCGTGCCGTGTAAGACCGCGGCGCGTTGCACTTGCGTTAATAAAATAACGGACGTTGTGCGGTATTTTAATTGTCAACGAGATAGAGATGGTGTATAATCAGTCGCATTTTTTTCAATATTATATTATGCAAGAACATCCGTTATTTTTTAACGCAAGTAAACCTTCCGATCTCTAAACCGCGCGCGAGAACTTATTCGTGTAACGAAGAGCGGACATTTTTTTCCCTTTGTCATTTATTTTGTGTTTTTTTTAATTTTCTCAGAAAACAAAACTGTCATCGCAAATGCCGGGTTCGCCCTCATTTTCTCGCTAATGCGCCGCCAATGCTAACCGAGACCGCGAGTTAATGATTATGACAAACTCCGTCCCGCTTGTCTGTCACAAGGTCCATAGGTCCTCCACGGTTAACCGGATTAAACCACACCAAGACGCGCCCAGCCTCCAGCCAAGTCCAAGTGGCCATCTTGTGACCTTTCGGCCCATCGCCGTTGCATCGCGCTGAACACCGCGTTGCAACGGCGCGTCTCGCTTCTTGCGTCGCTGATTCTGAAATATGTCGCGCGCGCTTGCTTCCTTCGTGGCATTTTCTACGGCGTCTCTTCGGATTAACAACGAAGGTTCGAGGTATCTCAACGACGCGCACACAGCGACGAGCAATGACCAATTTCAGAATATTTTTGTAGCCTTTTAAATAAAATTTTCTTAAACGACACGTGTATTGCAAATATACGACACGGGCAAGAGGCGACGTTTCTCTTCACATTTTCTAGTGCAATATTTCGCCAAGCACTCGCATATGTCGGTATTAAAATGAAAACCGAGAGAGAGAGAGAGAGAGAGGCAACGCGCGCGAGAGAATTTAAGAGGAACTGTCACTTACAAGGAAGAGCTGTGAGCGCGCTTTAATGGTGCACTCGTGGTGCACGTGTGGATTCTGGTATGCGCTATACGTGTTATAATTCACCTGGAGCAGTCATAATTCACGACGCAGCTTCCACAGTAGACAGTCGAGCATGGGCGGAGTTCTCATCCTATTTATCGCTCCCGATGCATGCGAGGCACCACCGACGAAAATCCCGACGGAACTTGCCGTGCACGCGGCAAATATATTTCACTGAACTTCATTATATATGTATCCGAGACGATTTTTCTTCAATTGTAAGAGCGAAACAGTGGGATTCAATCGGGAAGAACCAAGCGCCGGGTGCAAAATAATTAATTGTTTTTAATATGTTACAATTCGAATTGAATGTAAATTTTATATCGAATGATTCTTCGTTCGAATAAAACCAATCGTCGAAAAATTTTTATCAGTCAGTATTACGTGTATTAAGGTAGGAGTTCCTCGAGATGATGTATCTCGTGCGTGCGAGGAAGTGCAAGAATATGATACCGCGATGGTGAGCGAGATAGGGCGATAAGAGATAATGAGAGTAAAATAATGAGTGCGATATACTTCTCGCGGTTTGTCTACCGGAGGAACTGAGATGAAGAGACCGCAACATTTTCTTCGTAGCTCGGGTAGCTGGTCGCGAACGTAGCGTAGTGTTTGTGTGTGTGCTCTCTTGAGCTTGTAACGCGTCCAGAAGCCGGCATGGAGCTATTGTTGAGCTTGGGGATGCATTAGAGAGCCAATATTTATCAAGCGCTATCGGAGCGCGCATACAACGAGACTGCATGCCCGGCTGTTTTATCAGTCGCTCTCGAGTTCCCGATTATTACGGTTCTATGTAGGTATTAGGACCGATGATACGATTCCGGAACGAGAAATGAATTATTATCCGAATTAGCATCCGGATGTGTCCGAATGCTCGTCAATTACTCGAATTAAACAGATTATTCGGGTATATCGGACATTCGCACGACCTATGCGATCGCGAATGACAGACAAACTCCTTTCCACCAGATGTAAGAGTTTTGAAGAAAAAAATCTCGAAGTATAATTCGAGTTGTAGAGACGAATTGAAGCAGCTGATACTTTCGAAAAATATTTCGAACCGTTTTTCTTCGACTTAAAGAGGCTTTTCGAATTATTTCGAGTTTTCGAGTTAACGAGGCTCGAATTAGCGAGATTCGATTTGTGCGTCATAGTAGTGAGCGAGTAATGATACCCGCGTTTTACCCATCGCGGAGAGTTACCATTAGTTCTACTACTTACGGTAGGGCGGAGTGCGTCGCCCATGAAAACTCATAACTATCAGCGATACAGGCCCGCGACCTCGAGGTGGTCGGCGAGCAGCAAATCCTGTAGAGGTGTACAGGTGCGAGAGGGCCGGGCAGAATATGCGACGGACTCGGTGGGAGTCCTCGGGCGTTTACTCGGTCGAAAATAGCCACGATGTTGGTGCGCGATACGACGTTTACCGACGTCCGCCGCTTAAATGTTAGATGAACAACGCGGTGTATATTATTCAGAAAAATCTCGTTTCTTCCTTGGAAATCTCCTTACCGCGTTTATACTCGAAAAATGCGCGGCGTGACGCACGTGATCGTCGAAAAAGAAGAAGAATCAAGATAGACTTGGATGATTTTGACTCGGGTACGCATTTGCGCGTAATTGAACGTCGAATCAATCGCACAAATTATTATATTCGTTAAACAACAAAATCAATCGAAAGAAGAGAAAGAAAAAAAATGGCATTGAAGATAATCAACTAGAAATTTAATTAGAAGTAAGAGAAATATAGCTAATGAGAGCCAAGCGCTAGAGACACGCGAAACATTTTCACAGTGTAAATCATGTGATACAAACATTGCGTTAATTCGAAAATCTACATCGAATGTTCGGAAGATATTGTGCCAGACGTCATAAGAATTAATATCGATTAATTTTTTTTCTTTCCTAAACCCGACACGTCAGCTAAATGCGACTTAATGCATCAGAAACACGTCGTCGTAAGCGCGAGCGGATCTCTAGGGTAGGCAGTTGACCGGTAGGTCGAACCTGTCCGAGCGCGAGCGCAGCAATATTGCATTATTATTTATTAATTCAGAGCATACTAGATGTGTATCTCTCTTGCTGCATTACTCGACATCACGACTCTCTTATCTCTAGAAGCTTACAGTGGTTCTCGCGTCGCTCGATCCTGTTCTCTCCGCGATGTGAAATCCGGTTAAACGAGCGGACTAATTGCGTTAAATGAGAAATTACAAGTAAACGAAAACTTGAAGAAAAAAAAAAAAACAATTTCAAAATCTCCAACGACAGAGTAAGTCGACGAACGTAGCAAAATTTCGAATCTAGCGCAATGATGATCTTTGCAACACGAAGCAATCATTGCACGGCGCCCTTTCGAACGTTCCGTCTAATTTTTGTTCAATTAAATCAAATCTTCGAAGTAAAACACAAGGAAATGAAAAATGTATATAACCGAGTCTGTGAGACTAGATTGAAAATTAGTTAATAGTCGCGCAGAGACAAGTTCGAGAAGCGCGAGAATACCACTGAGCCGCTACATAGAATAAGTGTCCACCTCCAAGGGCTACTTTCCTGAGCGGCAATCTTCGTGGCATCGGTCTTGACCTCTCGGTACCAGCGGCTACTGTTTTGTGATTACCATGATAATTCGTCGACTCGCCCGCGTACTCGCCCCTGCTCTCTCTCTCTTTCTCTCTCTCTCTCTCTCTCTCTCTCTCTCTATGGCACGCCAGATAATATGCGATATACCACACCGTGCGAGCAGCAGCACACGGCGCTTAACGATCGCTCGGCCGCGTGTATAAGCGGCCATTGTTTCCAGTTCGCAACGATATCCCGCCAAATACGAGGCAATGCCGAGCGAAATAAATCGCACGAGCGCGCGAGTATAAAAAGCCGGATCGGCGAAACGAACCTCGGCTAATGGAATGAAATGAAATGAAATGGAAATCGGCCCGCGTTCGCGCGAAAACCAGTGCTTTAAAACCCGCGGATTTGTACGCGGCAAAACTCAAAGGAGAAAAACAAACCGGACAAAGAGCTCTCTGACAAAGAGAGAACCGTGTGTCAATCGTGTTACAATACGATATGACTGTGCACTTTTTTTTTTCTTTTAACGGGGGGAAAAAATTGTGTTCGATCCGGAGCCAGTTTTTGCGCCTGATCGCGTTCATATACGCGAGGAGATCAAATCTCGAGATTCTTTCATCAGCACGAGATAAACACGATATCTTCGGATTAGAAGAAAAGATCACGTGCGAGAAAGGGTTAATCTCCGGCTCGTCCTCGTCTTTCTTTTACCGTCTGTGCGTGTGTGTGTGCATGCGCGCGCGCGCGTCTGTGCGCGTGTAGGGTAACCATGCCTCCTCTTCGATTCTCAACCCCCGTCCAACCCGTGCAGCGTGGATTCACAAAGGGCGAAGGGTCCACCCTTAGGTCCGGGAAAGACGAAGCTGACTGGTCGGTCGATCGGCAAAGCGTTCACGATAGGTCGTAGGGTGTGGTCCGGACCGCTTTTCTGCTCACGAGCCTCATATAAAAGAAGAAGGGTCGTCAGCTCGATCGATTTTCCGCTCTCTCCCTCCATCATCGGGGGAGAGGCCGAAAAAAGAGGTACGAACAGTACGTACGCACGCACGCACCGCATGCCGCACGCACGCCGGTGTGGCGTGTGGCGCAAAAATGTTGCGTGGCCGGCGCGGCGGCGACGGCGGCGGCGGTGGCGGTGGCGGCGACGGCGACGGCGTTGTCGAAAAAGTCCGAGAGTTTCGCCCTCAGTGGTGTGCGTCCGTCCGCGCAAAGGAACCGCGCCTCGTCGTGCGCGTTATTTCCCTCGTCGGCGTTTCCCTTTTCTTCTTTCTCTCTCTCGTTTCTTTTCTTCTTTCGTCGCGACGTCGAAATCGGAGTGAACGTCGAGGAACGTCGGTGAGCGGCACCGGAGCGTCGTGGCAACGACGCGAATGAGAGGATCGGATAACACGCGCGTATACGTCTCTCGCACCTGCGTACAAGACGCAGGAGAGCACGTCGATGCACCGCACGTGCACGTGCTCGCACGGCGCAGCCAGAGGAGAGGAAGAGGGTGAGTGTGAGTGCAGACACGACATTGAACAAGGCCAAAGGTCGCGTCAGCGACGCGGCGGCACGCGCGGATGATTCGCGACGCTCTCATTCACGCCGTTCGATTCATCGAATGCCGTGGGCGCGTCCCACAGGACACCCGCCCGCTCCTCGCACGCGCGCGCGTTTGTGCTTGTAGTCCTCGCTTGAATAATATCGGAAATTCGAAAAAGCGAGAGGGATGAGACTCCGCGCGCGAAACTAGCTTAGGTGCGGGATTATGATGAGTGACCTATGATGAGTGACCCTCTCTCTCGGTCATCGCGCTCTCGCGTCAAGAACACGCGATGTACAGCACAAGCCTAACGCGTCCTGTAATAATGAAAAAAATTCCGAGTCAACTTCAGTGTTTCCAGGATATTCGCGCGTCCTGAGTATAGCGTCCCGTCGTGGGAATAGGATTGAATTGGAAATTGGCGCGAGTAGCGTCCACTCGAGTCCCTCGCCGCTATCCATCGAGAATCGAGACACACGCGGCGACTTTTCCCCACGTCGGTCTCACCGTTCACGTTCTCGTTCTGACTTCGTACTTGCTAATTTCCCAATTTAATTGCGCATTGCACAAACGTAGATCCCGCGCATGAGTCAAGGATTTACTCGATATGCTAATCAAAATCGGTAATTATATTCCTTGTAATGGTAATAGATTTGCAGTTAACAATTTTGTGTCATTTGTCTGAATATCACACGTTTGAGATATTCAATATTAGAATTGAAACACTTTTATACGTGTATTCTTGCGAAAGAAACAATATTTATGACGAGTGGTATATTGCAATTTTTCTCATAACATGCCATTATCTAAGTAAAGAACATTCTTGTAACATTTATACAATGTGTGTAAAATAATTGAGCAACATTCACCGCATCGCGTTTTTGTGCAATAACCGATAACACAGCGAAGTGACATTTTTCGCCGGAATGATAAATTCAGACCGTGACGTAGATAGCAGAGAAGACTAGAGTTTACTTGAATTTTATTAATTGAGGTGATCGAGTGTGCTGAAGTAATTTAACTAAAAGAGATGTCCTGAGTATTTTTCAGAACGTGTCTGTTTTTCGAAAGAAAAAAAAGAACGAATTGTACGCGCTCGTACATACGGAGAACGTGAACTAGACGGGAAACGCGAAAAAAGCAGTTTTACAAATCGATTAAAGTGAACCACATCGGTCGCTTTATCGTCGAATGTCAACGCGCGCGTCGATTTACTTTTTACGCATCGGAACTGAATCGAATGGAACTGAACGCTTCGTTCGTTATCAAACGAAAAACGCGATCGCGAGTATCTCGCGTGCATCCCGTTCCACGTATTTTATCTCATTTTCTCGACAACATTTCCGACACACCCGTTATCTCGTGCATAAAATCGCCGAGGATGAGGAGGATGACTAGGGTGTTTCTGGTACTTGCTGTAATGAATGAAATAAACAGTCTCGCCCGACGGATAGCTTAAACGCTTCCGACATATTTGAACGCAACGAGATAAAATGTTTTGCTTCCTCCGTCCCTTCGCGAAAAATAAGAAAATCGGAATACCGAGTTAAAAAAAAAAAAGAACGCACTCTTTCAAAAATTATTTCACACGCAAATACATTTAATTGGAGTTCATTTACGGTTTTAAAAACATATAATTTCCATATTTACATACTCGAGATTCTCTTTTTTTCTCTCTCTCTCTCTCTCTCTCTCTCATTAATTCACTAACTACTTAATATTATGCATTAATTATATTTATATTATTTGTATACGTGTTTCTTATCTTTTGTTAGTCTTAGCTTATCTATTCTTATTTGTTATAATTTTCTTTTATATAATTTTGCATGTCTGTTCTCAGCGTTTCTAAACCACATTTATTATTACTGTTTACCAGAAAGGGTTTTTTTCACTCCGTAATAAATAAATTTTGTCTATCTATCTCTGAAATTAAACTTGCACGAAAAACTGGCCCGTAACACAATACCTGAAGACGTTTTCTTGAGTGTAAATGAAATATACGAGTAATTATTTTTGGAACATTTTTCAGATGCTAGGACAACACACACAGGGACGAATGTGGAAAATATCTAGGGATGATTTGGGCCTTAGTGGTCCTGTGGTGGCTGCGTTCGATTCCTACTGGCCTGCTAAGTCCCAAGTTATCTTTGGTATGAGCGTGATGTGGTGGTCTCATGGGTCAGAACAGAGAAAAGACGTGGAATATCCGATTAATTTTCGAAACGTCTGTTTCTGAGACACGCAACGGTAATTTGTACATATGTAAAATAAGTTTTAATACTGCAATAAATGTATGTTTCTTTATATTTTGTCGTTGTAGCCCGTTGATTAATGTTTGTCATACCATGTGTGTGTTAATTTGCAATTCTCTCATATGTGCAAGACAATACATATTGTGTGAAATACAATTTGTTTTCTTGACTGTGTAATATTTCATTATAGAACATATATATGAAAAGAACCAAATGTGCATGATATCAACTTTGCGATCCTTAATTAACTAATATTTATATTATTTCTGTTATATGAATATTATTTTAATTAAATATTTTACAATCGATTTGTGTATTTCGTTCCTTTGTTGTGTGTAGTCGCGCGATACATAATCAATTCAAATGAGAAATAAACGAATAAATAGTCAAAAATAAAAATATTCACTTGCGCGCGTCTTCAAAATTAGCGCGACAACTTTCCTTAAACGATCGTCTGTTAAAAAATTTTTTTCGCAGCTGTTTCAAAGTAGATACGATTTTTTATCAACTAACACGCTAAAGAATAATTCATGTGTAATGTAATACGCACAACATATTCCAAGTAATTAATCACGCAAAGAAGAGAGACGAAGTTTGTTGAGGCAGCTTTGGGGTTTCTATGCGGCATGTGCCTCGATATGAAATGAACGCAATGCCCTTGGAAATCCCAAAGGAGTCCAACGCATCGCAACGATCGATCCGGAAGAGATTATGAGTATGAACTCACCGAGTTTGTGTCACTGTCGAGCACCTCGTTTCTGCGAAATCGTGGTTGATACCCGCGCAATGGAGTATCGCTCGACACTTGGTCCTCGAGATCCTGCGCGAATCTATTCATCCTTCAGCGGCACACCTGTGTGCCGCTAAGCATCAGTTTTGCGCACTCCTGTTGCAGCACTTTGACGAGATTTTGAAACACGTAAAAGACGACTTCGATCGACACTCCGAACATACGCGGAAGCGAAAAAAAAATCAAATCACAATATTATCCGCACGTCAACGATACATACGCGTGTTTTTATTTATCGTACCTTACACCTTCGACAATTCTTCGCGCGATGTTTGTTGTGTACTTGTAGAAATCGTCTATTAAGATATCGAATCCATGAGACGGCGGAAAACAGCGCTAAGCATCACGTGACGCTAACGTCAAAGAAGGAACTAAGTTGAATCAACTTTTAGCGCCTTTCTATGTTCGAAATTGCGACACGTTATTCTTTTCATGTATTTTTGTTCTTAGCGCGTGATCTAGCGCCAATATTAATTCCATGATCTATTTTGACGCGTGGAAAACCGCCTTTTACTACTATGTACTGTCTTTGTTAAGTTTCAGCAATGTAACATCTCGATCAAAACTCTGCCTTAATAACGCAATCGACTCGTTTAATTTCGGAAGCCCATCAAGAAAAACGTTTTTAATTGAGAGTAAAGTTACGTTGCGAATATATGTAAAATATATACAGTATATATAATAAGTATAGAAGGAATTTTATCATGTAATGCGTTCGGTATGTAGCAGAAATAAAGAATTTTATTTTTAAGACTACGAACGAGTAAGGAAATTACATAGATGAATTATCATCTAATGGTCATCATCTAATTAGTCAGGTAAAAGTCGAGATAAAAGTTTTTGATTCATTATTTGATAATATTGACATTTCATTTTTACATACACATTTGTTGCATACATTTTCTCGCTCTTCGATTATAAATGCGACTAAATATTATGCTGATCAAATTGCATCAAATTGCAATTAATTCCAATTGTCATTTTCCGGCCAAGCCTTTTTGTTGGACGAACCACTCGCAGTTTGATCCTTGCGCTTTTTGCGCCGTTTACCTGCACGAGACACAAATCGGCCTGTCGATGTAAAGTGCAAAATATAAAAAAAAAAAAAAGAGCGCATCGGTAATACCTACCTGTGGCCATCGTCCATCCATCGTCATCTTCGGTTGTTTTTTTGCCGTTAGCAGCCGATTCCTCGTTATTCTTCTCATTTGCGTTACCCTTCTCAATCGCGTTCCTATATGTATACAAATGAAAACGAGATAAATCTATTTTCACGACGAGAGAGAAAGAGAGAATTAATTTATTTACGTGTGACGATCATGCGTGTAAAAGGATTCCGAGAGTCTCTCATTCACGAAGAGAATTTTACTGGTTCCTTACTCCGATCGACTCCGATATTTAACGAGTACGCGCACACGTGCATCGCACACGAGTGCACGTGATGCTGCATATTCATAAGTCGCGAGCCTCGCAGCAACAGCTCCGACACGCGCACCGAGTAAATTCCTCGGGCATAATGTACGATAATGCCAATAATACATAACTGCGAGCAGAGTCTTTTCTCTCTTTTTCTCTTTCTTCGTCTTTCGCATCCGACACGCACGCGAATCCATTCTGTCCCTCGTCGACATTATCTCATTTTCTGTTGTGTTTCATTTTAATATCTTAATTTAAACATATTGTGCATATTCTTACGAATTTTCTTACAAAAACACACAGTTTTACTCAAATTTATTTTTAAATGATTTTTGAAGTGCTAGAAAAGACTCAAAGATTCGAAAGTTCAAAACCGCATCAAACACGGGAATTTTTGACAATTCGAGTTACGCATATCCTCTTCCGCGTGTCATTGTGAATACAATTTCTTCGTAGAAGACACTGGTCACTCTCGTGCGACGACGACGGTACTTCACGAACCGGACCAGGAAGCAAAAAGAGAGATATAGGTGGAACGAGAGGAATTGGAAGAGGTAAGAGAGAAGGAAAGGAGCAAGAAGACAACAAGATAAGCCCGTAGCAAGCGTCGCGTGCATTAATTCAGAACAAGCCCTATGCAAATCTCTCGTGTACAGGAAATCCTATGAGGCCGCCTTAGGGCCTTTACCCTCTTTCTCCCTCTTTCGTTTTGAAATCATACCTGACTTATAAACGCGTTTCACTCTCGCGTTTAACATATCTCGTGCGAACGTAATAGTTCGGGATGGAAAATAAATTGCCATAAACATTATTACTTTTGTCAAAAACGTGTGTATAACTGTAAAGATCGCAACACAGCGCATACTCGTTGTCGTTTGGTGATTCTTAGAAAATTATATAAAAAAAAAAAAAAAAAAAAAAAAAAGAAAAAAATAGAATGGTTTGTACAACCGATTGTATAGAATATTGTGTCGAAATTTAAATGGCAATAACTCACTCGGATGATGACAACTTCCGTTTGCGGTCCTGATGAGAAAAGTCATCCTGCAAAGAGGCTTGATACTTCAAATACGGTTGTATCTTGCAAACGGTCTCTTTGGACAGACTTCTCAACACAGCGCCAGCTTGATCGCGACGATATAAACCTACGTACGCGGATGTATCTGACAACCACGAGATATATCCACCTCCTGTATAAAAAAAAAAAAAAGAACAAACCGCGCACATGTTACTTTCTTTCTGAAAATATAAACTATCTGTATATAACTTGTATCTAATACTCACCGAACGGACTAAACAGCTGACTTATATCCGAGTGTTTCCATTCTTTTGGAAATGTTATGTGAAACACGTGATCTCTGCTGGGATTTGCTATAAATATGAAACAAAAAACAAATAAATAAAACAACGAATTTACTTAATTACTGCAGTGTAAAATATTCCTTTTTTTACAATATCAACGATAACGTTGTGATAATATCGAGCTTTTTTATGACTTACGATCTTTTCCCACTAAATTCACGTACGGAAAATCCTTCAGTCTTGCTATAGGAAGTCTATAGAAGAAAGAATTACGTTAAATAAATAAAAATCAATGAAAATTAATGAAATTTTTATACAAATAGAGAAATCAGAAATATTATTTATACATAACACATAGCCTACTCACTTGTTGTGAAAAGGATTAAGCAGAGGAGAGATTGCCAATACTGTGGAATTTTCTGATTTTTCTAATGTTCCTGAAACAAACACAAACATATAAACATAACATATAAACTTACTGACTCTTCGCATACATATGTGAATAACGATATCAATAAAACAGATATTATCTAAGTTTTAATATTTATATTTAATATGCTGCTACTGACCAAGATAATTGGACAACGCAATAAAGCATAATCCAGTGATGTATGCGTCGTATCCAGCTTCGTGCGATTTTTCTTTTGATATCGAATAACTGCGTCCTTCCACAGGTATCACGTCGGGAATAGAAAACGGAGGCTTGTTGACAATGTCTAATAATACATTAAGATTCGATGATGATACCAGATCCTTAAACTGCTGAGATTGACAGATGACCTTCGTATCCAATAACCTTAAAGAAAAAAAATTAATAAAATACTTAACAAACCAAGTTAGTCACTAAGTTTCATTTAAGGAAAAAAATAATAATAACTCACCTAGGAAATAAATTATGAATCAACGCTTTGAATTCTAGATATTCTTTTGGCAATGGTGTAAAAAATTGATGTACAATGTGACACACATCTAATAGCATATTATGTCCTACTATTATCTTTCCCTGAAATAAAACGAAATATTACTTGAAACATATAAGATAAAACATACCATTCACAAAATAAAATCATAATTTTACTTACTTTAATTTAATTTACTATTATAAAAAGTTATTTAAGTAAAAAATTTGTAATGTCAGAAAGGATGACAGTAAAAAGGAAAAGAAAGAACAAATAGATATTCACATGTATACTTACAGAGTCTGCAATTTTTTTCAAAAGATTGCTGAGTCCCACAGCTTTTGCAATTTCTAATTTTTCTTTTTCTCGTTTTTGACTGTCTTTTTGTTTTTCTTCTTCCTCAGTACCGGATCTTTGTACCAAAATACAGTTCCAAGTATTTTCAATTTTGTTTTCAAGTCTTATTTTATTAGGCCATCTTATTCTTGCTTCTTGATACACCAGTCTTCTCATAAAGGCATTACATCTCTGTATTATCAATTCTTTTTCATCTGACGCAAGAAAATTCTCTATTGTAGAACTGAAATTTCAACAATACTACTAATGAATATATGTTTAAATGGCATACAGGTTGGCTCCGAATAGCCTCTAGCCACAAAAACCAAACCAGACCTATGTTTAATTTTAATTTAACTAATTTGATCATAAAATTAACAAAATAAATATTTAAAAAAATATTTACCATATTTCTTCTACTTGAGGCTTGTCATTATCTGATATTGGAATTACTTCCTGATTGTTTTCTTCTCTAATTTTTTGTTTCTCTTCTAAGCGTGTGACAAGTTTTTCTTCATCACTAGCATTGAGATATGGTATACCATATTTGAAAAGTTTGTTAAAGTCAAAGTCTTGAGTTGACAAAAAGGCCATGCTTGAAGCTTGACACATAAATCTACAATCTGGTGCAAGGCGATTCATCGGTTTGGGAAACACATAAAAATTGTAAGACTGTTGAGAATATCTAAAACAAAAGCAATATTTCTTTTTACTTTATCAAATATTATGTTTATTTAATTAGATTACTATTAGCAGTACATTAGAAGTGAATCACCAAAAAATACAGATACCTCAGTAGAGCAGTCACTCACCATAACTTGTAAAAATAATTAATGAGCAATGTTTTTATTTGTATCTCTATTCTATCTATATTGGTATCTGTATTCTTTTGATTTTAAATCTAGAGCCTTCATCATGTTAAGTTTATTTGATCAACAAATATAGTACTTGTTTGTTTCCGAGTCATATGTGAAGACAGACAAACCAAACTGCACGAGAAGAAAGTCCATAGATCCAGCTCGAAGTTTGTTATAATACTGAGCTGGCGTATCAAAGGGACCAGCATCTGGACCTGAATTAAGTCCAGTAAATTCACCATCGATACTAAGAAAAGTGGCTTTTGGTAAGACGTTATCTAGTTCAGATAGTACGTCCTGAAAATCTACAGAAATTATACTTAAAAATTAAAAAAAAAAAGAAAAATCAATACAAGATGAGTTAATTTTAAAAATTTTATTTTTGTATATTAGACTATTATACTTACTCAAGCAAGTTACTTCCATTATTTATGTTGTCTCGTTTGTGCACACTTTAATGCACATGATTTAATATAATTCAAAGCGAAATCAACAACTTGCAACAACTTAAGCACGTAACCTAAACGCGAAACATCTTGACATATACACACAAATGTCACAAATTGATGCAAATCCTCACGCACTTAAGTCTGTTTAAGCTCGTATTACAAGTACAGATTGAATAATGACGCTATCTGAACAATCGACCAATCATATTGGTTGATTTATCGAAATAACCTCAGAGAAAAGCCTGACGATTGCAGATTGACCAATAATTAAGCTATTTCGATCTGATTGGTCGATCTGCAACCGTTAGCTTGCATTTTCATGAGCCGCTAAATTGACTAACGCGATTGATCAATTTGAAAAGTTCTGCGCTCATTTGTAGTCGAAGATTCAATCCAGAGGATCCAGAGATAACCTTAGGAGAGATCACATAAACACATTTTACGTGTCCAAACAATGTGCATGTTTTTACGCACACAAGATCGAATTAAGAATATCGGTTAAAATGATGCAATAGCGTCGATAGTGTGCAACCCCCTACCCTAACTCAATCGCCCGATTATTTAGCAGAATGAACCAATCACGGTTCATACACACACATGCTTCGAAGCATCGTACGTATCTTGTCTACATTTTCGCGAAGAATAAAGATAAAACACTACTTCGAAGCATTTGCAGCGCTACGTTGACCGCAGTCTAGTATCTACCTGTGGAATGGCGCAAATACGAATTAGACGAATTATGAGAACAGCGAACGTTTAGCCGATATTTATTTCGTTCGAGAACAAAACACAGAAGAGATGCGCTGTTATTATTGTGACTTAATGATTTTAGAATCCTAATTTTGATCATACAGAACTATCGTGAAGAACTATTGTGAAAAGGAACAAGTTTGTTTGTGCCTCCCCATACATCAGAAACTCGAGTATCGTAGTATCATATTTTGCCGGAAACGGCTTACACAGCAGATCTCCGTTGGTCCGTATCTTACAAACTGTTGAGTTACAACACAGATTAATTTCGATCACAATGGATGACACTCTGTTAAATAATGTTCTAACTATGTTTAATACGACTAAGTCTTTCAAGATAGAAATGTCCTGTCCTGCAAGTCAAAGACAAACAGCAGGTGATGAATTTCAATTAGGGGAAGAGTTTAATCGTCATGCCAAAATAAAAAAGGGCACAGATTATGCAAAAGAATATAAACAAAAGGAAGATGAAGAATATTTAAAGGTAACGCAATGATCTTTATATATCCGTGTGTGTGTAAATTGGCTTTTATGTATGTTATGAGAAATTTATTGTTTAGTTTTTTTTTCAAATTAAAAAACTTTTACTAATAATAAATTATTTAGCAGATTATATATTTTATCTTTGATAGAAACTTGTCTCTGAATCATGGTTGAACCTTTTTAAATTAGTTTTAAAAGCTAATTTATATATCATATCTGTGTAAATTACATTAGATTACCTTTAAATAACTTTTCTATTTATATTGAATTTTTTATAGTTAAAACCTGATATTCTATGGAGACATCGAATGAAGGATCTTCACATAGATAACATGTCAGAAGTCACTACAATAAGTGGAGCATGTAATAGCGTGCAAGAAACTGGTCGAACATATAATCAAACATATAATATTTATCGAACATATAACTTTTCTTATCGGCCTCAATCACAGTTACCAATTTTTCATGTTAGAGATAAGATCTTGTCCATGCTTGAGAGCAATTCTGTTATTATTATCTCTGGTACTACAGGCTGTGGGAAGACAACACAAGTACCGCAAATTATTCTTAATGATAAATTTGAGAAGAATGAACACTGTAACATCATAGGTACACGTTTGAATAGATTATTTTCTAAGTAGCCGATTAATAATCTGTGTTTTCTTATATTTCTATCTTTTAAAACAGTTTTGTTAATGTAATGGTGAAAGAATGTTTTTATCTTACAGTTACATCACCGAGACGTATTGCTGCTATGAGCATTGCCAAAAGAGTCTGTCAAGAGAGAGAATGGAATGTTGGTACAATTGTGGGATACCAAATGGGGTTGGTCAAAAATATAAGCAGCGACACTCGTATAACATATTGCACAACTGGTGTACTTCTGCATAAACTGATAAACAAGAAGCACATGCTGGATTATACTCATGTGATATTGGATGAAGTGCACGAACGTGATGAGGACATGGATTTTTTAATGCTAGTTGTAAAAAAGTTATTACGGTTAAATTCTTCCAATGTTAAAGTTATACTGATGTCTGCAACAATTGACGTGTATAAGTTTGCCGATTATTTTTCCATACCTGTGGGAGATACGCTATTGTCAGCTCCTATCCTTGATGTACCAAAAGAAAGGCATTATAATATTTCTGTATATTATATCGATGAGATGCATAATTTAGGAAATGTAAATATACATTTTTCATACGAACTATATACATATTTTTTTGAACATATAAGAGAACATGTGTGACTATAATCACTTTGATTTAAAGATTTAGAAAGAGAGAAAAACAAAAAAACAGTTTTGAAAAATATTATTTTTTGATTAGGTACCTGAAGTGGTCTCGACAAAGCTGACAACAGTTTTTCTGAAAGAGCGGCCGTGCTGGTATTTCTACCAGGATATCATGAAATCATGGAATTCCGTTCAATGCTTTTATTGGAAAAATACGAGGAAGCAAAATGGGAAATAATGATTTTACATTCCATGATCTCGACTGAAGATCAAGAGAATATATTCAGGCAGCCGCCAAAAGATATTCGACGTATTATATTATCGACTAACATTGCTGAAAGCAGCATTACTGTGCCTAATGTTAAATACGGTATGTCGTTGGCAAAGCTAAATGTGATGTTTAATTTCACAGAGAAAAAGAAAGAGATTTCTTACCTTTATTGTAATAGATCAAGTAAAATTACTTAATTTGTTGTTTTCTGTTTTTTAGTTATCGATTTTTGTCTGACGAAACTTCTTGTTACTGAGTATGACTCAAATTATGAGAGTCTCCAGATTAACTGGGCGAGCAAGGCAAATTGTCAACAACGAGCTGGTCGCGTAGGTCGCGTAATGGAGGGTAGAGTGTACAGAATGATTACAAGATCATTTTATGATGCAAGTAGTATTTCTATTATTGCTCTTGAAACATTTTTCTCAATCAGTTGTCATTTCTCGCACAGAAAAGTGACAATTGTAAAATATATATATTACAATTTATTTATAAAATATATACTGAAGTTCTGATAATTTTTTTAGAATATGCTGCCCACGGAAACTGTTCCAGAAATACTCAGAGCTCCGCTCGAAAATGTAGTTCTTAAAGCAAAAATACTGAATATGGGTGAACCAAAAGCTCTTCTCGCTGTTTCTTTGGATCCACCGGATCTAAGTGACTTACAAAGAACTGTATTAACATTAAAGGAAGCCGGTGCGTTGCTCCATACAGAAGACAATCCGAACGATTTCGACGGAGAGCTGACACCGTTGGGTCGTGTAATGGCTTCTCTTCCGTTAAACATTTACAAGACGAAGTTAATTGTTCTGGGTCATCTGTTCGGTATTCTGACGGATGCAATTATTATGGCAGCTTGTTCGAGCGTTAAAGAGATGTTTAGCATCAATGCCGAAGAAATAAAATTAACCTACAACCAAAAACTACAATACGCTTCTGGATCTGATTGCGACTTTATGGCATATTATAACGCTTACCAATTTTGGCGACATACTAAAGCAAGCCGTAATATTATAACAAACTCGCGCAATGAGAAGGAATGGGCGAAGAATCATCATCTTCGTATACGATCGCTACGCGAGGCTGACGCTCTCATAACTGAAATAACAAACAAATTAAGGTACATCGGTATCAAAGAAGTTGAATGTGATCCCAAACCGAAGACGTGGAAACAGTATTCCATAAATAAATTCTTTGTTTTTAAAGTTATAATCGCCGGTGCTTTTTATCCCAACTATTTCGTCAAATCTGCGAACAGAGACTATCAGAAGAAGAAAATAAAACTGTTATCCTATCATAATCCAATGAACACTGTTATTTTAACTGGATGGCCGTTAAATCAACCCGGATTGTTGTACGCCAAAAAAATTCAGCAGTTCTTTGCATCGCATCTACATTTCAACCAAAAGTATATAAAAGTATCTTTTGATGGGACGAGTCGTGTTTATGTCGAATATACAAATGAAGATCGTACAGAGGGCAATTTCGTTAAAAATTGTATTAAGCTACGACAACAACGGGTTCCGATTACGATAAAGTTGTTAAGTGAAGAAGACGCTCGCGATCGACTTAAAGAACTCGAGCTTGAGGAAAAGAGTAAAGAACTGTGCTTCGACTCCAAATGTTCGCAAACACGCTTGCAAAACCAACACATACAGAATCAAAAGCCGTATCCGGATTTACCAGAAGAATCGGACTATAAATCTAAGGTGATGCTAAATGGCCCGATTTCGCCGTTGGAAGTTTGCTTGTCTCCTGTAGTGAACAGCGAATCACTTACTTCCATATCCATAGATTCATTGTCGGTGAATTCTATTACACTGGATACTTGTCCGAACGAACCGAAAGGAATTTTTCTGGTGGCGCAAACTGTCGTTCGAAGTAGCAATAAACATCATTTGACTCTACGAAATACAACTCTCCTGCCCAATATACCCGGTCTTGAAACTTTAATTATTTTAATATTCACACCGTATATCGAGTTGAGACGTGATCCTCTTGGCACTTATTACATAGGTGCTTTTTGCGGACTGGGATGCAATTCGAAAGGAAGAAGCTTATTTCCAGAGCATGATTTGCGAGTTTTATTCGACTATGAGATTACAATAGAGGATTTGAAAAGGGTATGTCGTTCCCGATATTTATTACTAATCTGTCACGCTAGTTTTATTTTTTTATCTTGATATGTATTGTGCTTGACTCGATATGTTAAATAGTAATATGTACATAGCTTATCTCTGAAATAGTTAAATACAAAAATTGTTCATAGATAAACAAATTGCGTCATTGGATGAATGTGTCAATGTACTTTGATCTTGATGATGAAGACGTGGACGAAAACACACGAAATAGATTGACTTTACAATGTCAGGAGCATATTAAAAGTGCGTTCAAGGATATAATATATCAACAACGCGATCCTCAAGAACCACTTTTAATTCCCTACTTCAACAAATGGAATCGATATGACCGAAGTCTATTTCTCAAGACCGCTCGAGAAACATCGAGAAAAAGTCAAATATACGGCTTGCACAAGGCGTTGGAATTGAATGAAAGAAAGAAATCTCTTGAGGAAACAATTAAACATTTGTGTCAATTAGAAATGTTAGCTTACAAGTACGTATGTTTTGTTATCTCAGTGACAAACATTGACTAATCCGATAAAATTATACATACATTTCAGGTAAATTAAAAGGTCGATTTGAACCAAAATTTTCCCGTCCTTTAAAGGTTAAATATGCACACGCAGTAACATAAAACCATTATGTCATTTTTTAAGAACATTTTAAATTCAAATACAATGTGTGTGTGTGTGTCTGATTATATATATTGAGTAAATTAATGCCTTTTATCGATTACTAATCAATTATTATGAATGTATTAATAATCTATTTAATTAATTTATTAATGATAGCCATCAATATCTTATTGTTCTGTCTGCAGAGATCCAACGGAGACAAGTATCGAGCCTGTTTATTGCAAACTCTGTAAAACGGAAGTGATTGGCATTCTCAATCTTAGGTCACATTTGTGTTCGCAAGAGCATAAGGCAAAACAACAGGAGATTGATACGACTGTCGAATACGGAGAGGATCTAAAGAGCCTGTTGTCACAATTGGGAGTGCAATAAGATAATAAATACAATCAAAGTGGTAAAATCAAAATGAATTATTATTTTCAGTTTTATTTTGCATAACGTATATTTTTATACAAAAATTAAGTTTAGTTAACATAACACTTATAATATTTTGTTTGAATTATTTACTTGAAATTGAAATTAGTACAGTAATACAACATATGGTTTATACACACCACACCATACACACAAAATTTTTGTATGCTTACTAAATCTATAATGATAGTCGTGTTTTTTCATGTATAATACATATGTACATACATATAGATTATGTATATACATAAAGCATACACATATGACAATAATAAATATAAGATTCGATTATTACTTCATTAGATTTTTTTGGTATTGCTCTCATTTTTATATAATGATATTTGTTACGTAACAAATATCCACAAATAAAATGAATGATAAAAAGTCTGATCAACTCTCGATCTAGAAGATAAAAGTGTGTATGAGATTCAGTGTGTGTGTGTTACATAAAAACATTATATTAATACAACCAAAACATTTTATATAAATTTTACACATGTGTACAATTATATTACTTAAATGTTCAATTAATTATCTCTCTTTTTTGTTATTCTGAGTGTAGGCAGATAGAAATTTACATGTTGCATTTTAATCTGACAGCAAGCAAACTTGAAATCATTATTGACTTTTTGCACAAATTGTTATTTTTTTACGTTTAATTAATTAATGAAAACTGATCTTGAATTTGCTTGCGGATTAAAAAGATAGATTAGCATCTTATTTTTATTTTGTCAAGATTTTTGTTTTTTTTAATATGAATTTGCGAATAAAGATGTGTTCACATAAATTCATAAATACATACATGTGCGATATACAACATTCTCTTTCGTCCTCTGCTCTCTTCTTTGTGTTTAACATTTACAGCAGATTTTTGGAGTAACCTTTACAGTTTTTGAGTGAAGAAAATATGACAACTATAATAGCTTTCTAGACTCTAAAAATTAAAATATAAAACATTACAACAAACAAAGATTTTTATGTTTGCAATTTCCGTTAAAAGACAAGTAGAAAAGAAAAAATGTTTGCCAAGCAGCATCGTGTAATATAGTGAGTGAACACGTGATTAACAATATTGACAACATTAAGTTGATTCTATTCTGCTTTTTTCGTTATTTATTATGTTAAAAGGTGTATTTAATATTTACATTTTAGATCAATATTGAAGTTTGCTGTATAGTCTATAAGTTTCAAGGTTACAAAAATATTATATTTTTGTGAAAAAAGGAAAACCAAAACATAAAGCTATAAGTTGGCCGATATTCATAGTTGGATCTTATAGATCTTTAAGATTGGTTTAGATTTTTAGATTCTCTATAATAAAACTGTGCGTATATCTTGAGATAAGGTTAAGACAATTTTGAACATAAAATCGGACTATGAGAATAGATCATTTCTCGCTTCCAACATCCATAAAGCACTGTTGCTCTCGCACACAGAACGCGTTGCAGAGCCATATAATCAAGATATAGCCTTGAATGAGACACGTAGATCTCTATATTTCGCGTTGAAGATAGCGAGCTCCAGGTTGCGTATATAATAGTCTGCCGGGCACATTGGCACCCGAGCCACTGACGTAAGTACCAGGAGACGGTGGCGGTGGCGGTGGATACGGTCCAGGCGGTTGAGGTGCTCGCACAGGATAACCCGAAGTAATTCCGCCTGTTTTCGCTCCCTATGTTATATGAAACAATAAAAGCAATACATAGATACAAACATTGGAGGAAACGTCGCGCGGATATTATAAAAATATTTGATTATAACCTGAGGTGGTTGTTGAATCGGAATAGCTCCACCGTGCACAGTTACGTGATTCGTTGGTCGTAGGTAAAATTTGTCTTCGCCATAAGCTCCTTTGTGTTCTATTGAGTGTAAATTAGAGACATACGCTGCAAAACAATTTTTATGATTTAAAGCCAAAATTATTGTAAAATCTCATTGCAAATTTTGTTTTAATTTTTCTCTCTTTTTCACTATTCTCTCTAAGTGTTTAGATTTTATCGTTACCAATCTTCCGCGATGCCGATTATGCCGATTTTTTGGTTTGCTTCATATATAGCTTGAGTTCCTACTAAAATGTATAGTTTCGATAGTTTAGTGTTAGATTTGTAGTGTGCGCGCTTCTGTGGTTATATGAAAAAAAAAGAAAAAAGAAATGGAAAAAAGATAGAAAAATTATCGTCGTAAATTTATAAAATATCGTTGTAAAACTTTTTTTCAGTAAACTAAGATTGTTGCAGAAAAAAACATTATATGCAATAGGTACAATACTAATAATCATAAGAAACAAATGACATTATACCAGTTTGATGTGTCGGTAACGGAGCTCTACCACCTGAAAGATAGATTGGTTTAGATGGCTCGGAGGATTCTCGAGAAGGTTGCGATGCAGGTGCAGAATAATTGTAAACACTCTGGCCTGGCGTTGAATAAAAATTCGATGCAGAGTATTGACTACTTTCTGTCGAATAAAAAAAAGAACACGTCAAATAAATGATACATTAAATAATAGAAAGAAAAGCAGGCAAACTCATGATTTTTTTTTGTGAGAAGAGCAAAATATACAAAACTTTATTCACTTACTATTCCAGAGAACTGCCCGAGAATCATTAGATCTTCTAGTGGCTTCCTCAGATTCTATATAAGTAAATAATAACAGTGTTTAACATGATCAATGCTTAACCCACTCGTTGCCAGGAAAAGAAGAGTGAACTAAATACTGAAGTTATTTTTTTTTACACAAAACTTATTTAAGCGAAACATTCTCACATGACAGAGTAATTGTTTTTACTAATAGGCGGTGTAGAAAATTTTCAGTGCTGGGTTAAGCAGTGTAACGACAATTTGTTCCAAATAATTGCGTCGCCGTTTAGATTCTGATTTATGTTACATGAAGTAGCTGTGTGTATACACTTACTAGGAGGTGGAGGATTATAATTTGAAATACTTGAAATAGTTGGTGGTGGTTTATATCCGTAGACACTGTGGTATGGAGATGCAGGTGGTGGTGGAGAGGGACTGTGGACTCTTTTTAAAGTTCCCTGAAACAAAACAAATCAAAACATTTTACCTGTAAACTATTATATTATATATTATGCTATACTAGTGACACAAAAAAGTTGTACTTACACCAGGTAAGTGAGTTGGTGCACCAACTGCTAGCTTATAGAGAGGACTGTTGCTTCGTTGTAATGAAGGTAAATAAAATTGAGACTGTACTACTCTTTGACCTGTTGCAGGATATCCAACTGTTGTCAAGACTTCCGAACAAACACTAGAAGAATTTGTTACGTAAACTTTTTGATACTTACTTTTTCTTAAATATTACAATTGCAAACCTGGTTTCTTTTATAAGTTTTTGTCTTCTGTCATCTTCATTCAAGACCTTTTTCAATTGTAAAAACAACTGGTGCTTCTCCTCTTTCAATTGAGCAAGTTCATTTTCCAAGTTTGAGATTTGTTCTCGTGTTTCGCCTAATGTCATCACATCTTGTTTTTGTTGACGTTCTCTTTCCTTACGCAAACGCTCTTCTTCAGCATCTTGTTCTTGTTCTATATGTAAAAAAATTATTATACAATATTTATATTGTCAAAGTGCTAAGTAGAGACGTTCGGAGAATTTACTTTACCTTGTTTCTTTCTCTGACGTTCTCTCATAATATGAACCTTTAACGCCTGCCACATTTGCTCATTTCGTTGAGGTGGTTCAATCACTATTGCAGGCATATTTATCCGATTTATCGTTAACACACAAATCTATTCCGCTAGATTGCCCAAAGTCTTTTTTTCTTAAGACGGCCGATATGCAAGTCCACCCTTAGCAGCTGTGTTGGAGATTCATAACCTAACCTATTTAGCTGAGTTGGAAGAATTTAACTCACAATCAGTTTAGCTACGTGTGTGTGTGTGTGTGTGTGTGTGTGTGTGTAGCCATCTGCCAAAGCAACTCCTCTTTCTTAATGTATTCTCGTCTGTATTCTGTATATGTTCTGTATGTGCAAAAAACACTTACTAACAGTAAAGAGACACGTTAAAAGACACGTATAACCTAGAGTTTCACCGTTAAAAGCAATTTTTTTGGTAATAATTGGTGTAAATGATGAAGACCGAAGTGTATAATGAAATAGTAACAACAATACGCAATTTTCGAGGGTTGTCAAAAGATTGCGCCAAAATGCTAAAAGAAAAATACAACGAGTAAGAGTTTGTTTAATTATTATATTTCAGACAAATATATGTAAAATACTGTGTAGTAGAGAAATTTAATAAATATATTTTGATTGTATATTATTAAATTAATTTCTAAGTCAAAAAAAGTAACGTAATATATTTTCTTTGTTTACATACATATAATAATATAAAACAATAAAATCTTATTTGTAGCACTCATCCAAACACCTTGTACAGTATCTTGTCTTTAGAAATGCAACAGAGAATGAAAATGAACCACGCAAAACTATTTGGAAACAACAAAAGTTATTATGACAGGTAAATTGACTTTATAGTAAAATCTTTTAAAAATATAATTTATTATATAATTTACTAGAGTGTGCAGTAAAATATGTTTTACGTGAAATGTAGCTATTTAGATGCGGTGCAAAATGGAGAGCCAACAGGTGTTTTATTAAGAATGGCAAAAGATGTTGATGCTGCGCCAGCTTTATTAGCACGTAATGTTTTGGAAAAATACTGCATGCGTGACAATGCAAATGGTATAGTTAGCACTTATTTAACCAAGGTTAGAATGGGAGAGATAAAATAATTGATATTTATATATATTTTTAAGAACTCTAAAAAGAATGAAATTGTTTCAGTTTCTAAGAATGTAATTACAAAGCTGTTTAAAGACACCACACTGATTGAGGACAAAGATCTCGCATATGAAATTTATTTGGTAATTACTACAAATTTACATATATATATATATATATATATATATACGTGTGTGTAACGTTCTGTTTTATTTTATAATTATATAATCTTTAACAAAATTATATTTAAAAAAACCCAATCAAAATATATTTTCAAGTTAAACACTTTAAAAACTTAATATTTTTTCTTGCAGTGTGTATTATATGATGATCTTTATGGACCTATAGCTGATGCAATGGGAATGTAAGTATTTGTGAAAAAAACATGCACTACTTTTAGTACTACTTTTTAGTTAATAAATAGGAGGATATATAAGTTATTAAATAGGAGGATATATAAGTTATTTCGGTCTTTTTTTAACATCTCTGCAAATAAACTCTCTGTAAAAAATCAAAAGTTGTTCTTTTTTCAGGTGCATAGGACAAGAATATGAGATCAAATTGCAAGACTGTTTAGTACAAAGAAATATTGCATTTCGTACTGAAGAACATTTAAGATTAAGAGGATACGACAAGACTCCAGATGTTAAGTTGGAAGTGCCAATCGCGGTGAATGGCTGTATAATAAATTGGATTGAATCTAAAGCGCGATTCGGTAACGTGGAAGTTCATCAAAAATATATGAAGGAACAATTTCTGAGCTATTGGAACAGATTCGGATCTGGATTGGTAATTTATTGGTACGGATTTCTGGAAAGTTTGAACAAATCGACCGAGAAAAAGTTTATCATAATGGATCATTTTCCCGAGAACATCACGTACATGGATCCCGTTTGTGTCAAGCCTGGGACCAACACGTGACTATAATCTGTGACACCTATATTATTCATCTGTTTCTGTGAGAATGTTTATGTTCATGTTTTTTTTTATGTTTTTAATAAGACACACATACGTAAAATCTAATATATTTTTTGTGATTCATTTTATTACGCTTTTCATAAACAGTATTACAAATATACAACATTACCGATATGATAAATTTTTTGCGGAGAGCTGACATAATCGATCGTCGATGAAATAGAAATCACGTCTCTTACGAATGAAATACACCGAAGTGATGATGACCGTCTAGTTGTCTAGTAAGTTCATGCACGCGGTCGGCTACGCGCGCGTTTGTCGTTCTTTGCGTCAAATCGCGTTTGTTAACATATACTTTGTTTTACGCGAACTTTAAAACGCTTGTCTTTTTACACATTTAATTGAACAATCGATTTAAGAAAAAAAATATGTTTAATGATGTTGCGATCGCCGAAATTCCCAATTTATCGCGTGACTTTCTACGCGCTTGCCAAAGCGGAGATCTACGTAGAGTGGAAACTCTTGTCGCGAGACACGGAATTCGCGATTGGAGCGACCTTCGGCACGCGGCATCTGGCGACACCGCGTTGCACGTGGCTGCGCGCATAGGAGATTTGAACGTAGTGAAGTATTTGTGCGAACGTTTCGACATGCCGAGATTTAAAGTTGACGTCGCCAATAAAGACATGAAGAGACCTTTGCACGAAGCTGCGCAGTTTGCGCAGGAAGGCGTCTTGAACTACTTGTTGGAAAAAGGTGTGTACCTTACAATTTTTTATTTGTCATATCAAACAAGTTGCAGTTTGTTCTTTCTAAAAGTATAGATTCGCTTGACATGTCTTTGCAATTCATGAAGGTGCATCGTTGGACGCCCTGAAGCGCGGCGACTGGACGCCTCTGATGCTCGCATGCACGAAAAGCGGTTCCGCGGCATGTCAATGCGTCAGGGATCTTTTGGCCGCTAACGCTAACACTCATTTACGCAATAAAGACGGCTGGACACCTTTACACATCGCTTGTCGAGCAGGTGACGAGAACGCAATTGCTTTATTGCTGAGACATTCACCGGAGTGCATCAATGACCGTAGCAACAATGGTCGGAGCGTGTTGCACATTGCCGGTAACTATTAATACATATATAACATATATATAATTAACTTCAAAGAAGATAATTATCTTCAAAAGAAAAATCCGTATCAAGTTGACAGTCGCAATAATTAATTTTTCCGATGTCTTGTTCGATAATCGCGATTACTTCACTGAGTTTATTCACTGAGAAAACATGTGCGATATAATTTACTAGAGAGAAATCTATTAGAGAGAAAACTTCTCTTTGTTATTACGCACTCTTCCACGAAATAGAACTTTTTAAATTCTGTTTTATTCAATGCGAATTATCACCAATGTGGAAATATATTTTTTATATAGTACTTATTTACTTAGGAGGGAGAGATGCACTTTTGTTTTTTTTAAGTCGAGATCTCTAATTTGCGACACACAATTCGTTTCATCCTTCCAATTATATGACGCAGCATTTCACGGCCATGAGAAAGTAATTAAATTGCTCATCACGTCGAATGCGAACCTTCTGAACGCGCAGGACTCTTCGGGTTCTTCGCCGCTCCACGAGGCGATGAAGCACGGAAATCTGAATGCAGCAAAATACATCATTCGTTCGGGAGCCGACGTTAGTCTCGTAGATAATGTCGGTCAGACTATTCTGCATGTTGCCGCGCTGACTGGCAACGTGGAGGCAGTTGAATATATTTTGGAGCACTGTTTGATTGACATAAATTGCGAAGCTTCTTTCGAAATTACTCCGCTAATACTGGCGCGAAAGAATAATCACGGCGACGTCGTCAACATTCTGCTCAAACATGGCGCTAAAGAATAAAAGTGTTTTTCTGACAATCAATCGTTGTATTCCACTTTTCCAAAATATATTCGAGACTTTTATATGATATTTCTTCAGCGTATATAATTTCACATAATAGATTCTAAAAAAAAGTAATTATTCTTTATTACAATTACAATCAACAAAGATGGAAAAGAAATGTTAAAAGATTATTTCGCGCGTGGAAAGATTAAAATAAAACACTCTTTATAACGTGTGTGTAAATTTTCTGCAGATTTTATTTCAAATCAAGAACAGAGAGACTACAGTATAAAATGTGTACAGCGTAAACGGAAGATAAATTACATTTTAAATTTTACCTTTTCTTTTTTCTTTTTTTTTTCTTTTTTTAGTTTGAGGGCGATCAGCCTAAGCTACACTAGGCCCTTTAGTTAGTCGTACGCCATCAGTCTCAGGATTGTTAAAATTGTGCGGCAGTAAATATGTGTTGTGTCAATCGAAAATCAAAATACTTTAGGTTTTCTTTTTGACGGCTTCGCATTCTGGATAGTGAAAATTTTGTTCAGCTCGGGCAGATAAGATGAACCCGCACACAAGTCTGCCTTTGTTCATCGGTTTGTCTTTTTTTTTTTGTGTGTTTTTTGTTTTGTTTTTTACCTGAGCAATTTTAGATGATCGATTTATTTTAAAAGAGTAAATTATTTTTACAAAAGGCTATAAGTTTAAATACATACATAAGTGTTCGCTATATCGAGTCAACTCAATTTCAATCGATGTATATCACATTATGAAGGCTCGCTCGAAACACGCTTTCTCCACTCGTCTTCCTGGCCCGGACAGATCGTTGTCGACGTTTGTAAACGCGGACATGTCGAGTAATCGGCTCGCGTAATATTTCCTGCCCCAAAGCGCACACGAGGATGGGATTCTGTCTGATCACGATGTGCCGGAATGCGTTGTTCGTAGTGTAAATTCTCTACAATACTTACTGGATGAGGTTGAGAAGCCCGGACGTGTAACGTAGGCGTGGGAAATATACGGAAGGGACGAAAGTAATACCACAGATCTCTCTTATAAGAATATACTTATTAACCTTTAAAGGACGGGAAAATTTTGGTTCAAATCGACCTTTTAATTTACCTGAAATGTATGTATAATTTTATCGGATTAGTC
>QVNW01001273.1:0-16031 GCA_014825475.1 Pseudomyrmex flavicornis | reverse complement strand
GGTTACGATGTCAACCTAACCGATCTAGATGTGAATCTAACCGGTCAGGATGTCACCTTAATCGACCCAAAAGTGAACCTAACCAATCATTATATAAAACCTTGAAATTTTTATGAAAAAAAAGAAACGCGCGTGTAATTGTACGCAAATAAACGAGAGACCATCACGTGTCTATTTTAGTCGAGACATGGTGTCTAGTGAGAGAGTTAATATCTTGCGCAGTATTGATATTCGATATCGCGCGATTAAATGAACGTTATCGAGAGAGAGAGACAATATGTTTAAGAATAGCTGTTTAAAAGTCTATTGTCACAAGTTTTCTTTTAATGACATGCATGCGAATAAAAATAAAACACGTAATTAATCGCAATTAGTAATTGAAGACAACCAACGTCATCGAACAGTCGACGACATCCCCCTCACCGATCGATCCTGAAAACTCAATTAAGAGCGATGCTGTCGGAATATCACTATGGCATGGACGACGGCTTCGTAAGAAAATCTATCGATTAGCAGACGAAAGGGAGTAAGGTGAAACCTTACCTCCCTTGTGTGTCGTCAAGAGGCAAACGAGGAAGAGAAGCGTCTTCACGGAGAAGGCTGATGGGCGCTCGAAAGTGGTTCAGCACGTTCCGTCGAACTATCGAGATATCGGAAATCTGTTACGTCCTTAAAGATCATTAATTGGTATTAGTTAGCCACCGTGACTATCGAACGGGATCTCTTTTTCGCGAACTACTGGAACATCTCGTAAAATATTTCGGAACTTGTCTGCACATGGAAGAGAAACGTGTGTCTTATTTCTAGATTTTTCTCGAGATTTATTCTCAAAAGATATTGTTCGAGACATATGCTCGAGATGGAAGGTCGAGATTTTGATATAGATTTGTCTGAATAATTCTCTCTAGAAAAAGTTTTCGTCTATTTTGCAATCTGAAATATATATACCGGTTGGAAAACAGAAAACATCTGTTTAAAAATTAATTTGTTTTTTTTCGACGGAGTTCAATAATAATTTTATAGTAACTTTATTATATTTCATATAATATATATATATATAAGGCTAGTTAAAATATTCAGAATTTTATTACGGTATGAAATTGATTGTTGAATTTTCATCATTTGCAATTTATATTTCTCTCTCTCTCTCTCTCTTAATTAGAACCACAGAACATAAAAACTATTTTTTATTTATTACTTCAGATAATCAGTTAGCGCAATGAGAATCTTTATTACGAGATTGAAATATGTTATATAATAAGCAGAGAAAGATCGTGGCGAAGCTCGTAATATAAAAAATGTAAGAGTACGGTAAGAGCAACATGAACTGCGCGCGACATTGTAATCCTCGTGAGAAGCTTATCGGAGAGGACAACGGGTTCGCGTGTATTGTCGCGTTCGTCTGTACGTAACTGGATGCACATCCGGTAACGCGCGAATAAAACAACAACTCTTCCTGTTCCAGCCGAGTGCAACAACGGCAATTAACGCCACGGCCGGCAATATGCGCAATAAACCGGCAGGAAATATATATACGAGAAAATACTAACATATATATTTTCTCTCTGTCGACTACCGCGCTGCGCTAAAAAGCATAGTTTTTTTTTCTCGCGTGATCATGGCGTTTCGTCGCAAGTGATTATTTTTCTCGGTGAAACCAATTCAGTTTCTCTCGCGCGTACAAAACATCTAACATCTGCGACATATTTGATAATAATTGATACAGTTTGATAAATTATTGCAGTTTTCCGTAAAAAACAAAATGATTTTAGACGGTGGAAGAAATAAGGACACTAATCCGGCATTAATTATCGGATTTGCTCTATTCGGAGTCACGTTTTGTGCCGGGAGGGCTTTACGTGCGCTTGGTGTACCGATTTGTATTTCCCAGTAGAATATTATGTAACACACACATCGCGAGTCGTTCGTTCTGATTTCTCGGATGCGCTACAATGTATTTCACGACGAAATCGAAAGAAAAAGAGTAGGCGAGGAAGAGAGAGAGAGAGTGAGAAAAAGACGGAGTAATTTACTTTCCGCTTTTCCGTGTTGCGATCTCATCTCGCTCGGCGCGAAATTGGGTCAGAATCTTCTTACGCGGGGATTTGTTTATGTCGGATAATTGACCGGTAATTCGATCAGCCTTGCTACGACATGAAGCCCCATCGAAAATTTCCCGTCGTCAGAAATTCGTACGCGATATTTGATTCGCCGAGAGCGGACGCTAACGCAGTAATCTCGCCCGACGTCGATTCCAATAACTCGCACGTCAAGCAACATAACGTAACGTCACGACGAAATGTCGGTAGATCGATCGATTCGTATCGCAGTCATCAGATAATGCCGTTTTATTTATTTTACGGTCGTTGATAAGCAAAATTGACTTTCAAAGATTTAATTGTGCGACTCTATATGTTTATATAACAAAAATCAAATGTAATAAATGTTTATCTGTAATTGCATTGAAATTTCCACATATGAGTATGTCGCGCACGTGTAAATACGTTAAATAACATAATATTTTATAATTAAATTCTTATGTGTATATAATGAATATATTACATTATTATTAAATGTTATTTACCCGACATTGTTCATTTGTCTATCTATAGTCAGCGTATTCCGGAAATTCGCATAAATCGTGCTTATACGGCGACAGCGCGGCATGCAAAGGCCAAATATGCGATTCAGCATCAAGAGCCAAGTGTGCTGGCGCTCGAGAACGCAGGATACGCGGCGTTTGACCTACCGTTTTGGATCCGGAGAGAGTCCGCGACACAATCTGACGGAAATCTTTGAACTCCGGCAACACTATGACATTTCACGTCGGCCGCGTGTCGCAAATTCAATGAGCAACATAACTGGCGCGCGCGATACGCAAAGCGATAAAACGGCACGCCGCTAAAATCGTTCTCTTCCGACAACTCACAAACTCGAACATATCCACTTACAAGGTTTCGCTTCCGACTCGAACTGCCTTTCTCTCTTCCTCTTGCTCGACTAGAAAGGCAGTCTTATCTACGGTCCGTGCCTCGTCTCCTCCTTATCCGGTCGGATATCGCTGCAAGTTCCCGAACAAGGGACATCTTTGGGTCCCTGAAACTTCCGCGGCAACTCGTATTCGTCCGGCATGACCCGTCGACCGAAGGTCCTCTTACTTAGAAACTACCAAGTAAGTTGGATAAGGATCCAAGAGTTCTGAGAATAGTCGTGGCGGTAGATATCGGGCAGTGGCGCTTTTAATGAAAGACTTTGGATGAGAATCGAAAGTTAGCGTTAAAATTTAAAAATGAGACCGTGCAGAGAAAGAGCATATCTAATAAAATGCAACTACCGCCAGTATCTATCGTGGCGATCTTATGTTTATTTGATCTGTTGTAAGACAGAAAGGAATGTCTGTAAATATCCCTACAGTATTATTAGTTAATTTAGAACAAAATTGCTAGTGTCAGTGCGCTCTGTAGCAACAGAGTTCCTTGAGTTTATGACAGTGATTCGATTCGATTTTTTCTTTTTGTTAAGATTATGTCATCGATCAGTGGACGATATCTGCATGTGCGGTGTCGCTCAACTAGTGCCAGAAAGATTGAGAGGAAATAAGAGAAAGTTGAATCAAGCAAGTTGCTTGATTTCAACGAGTTGAGTCAAACAGAACAACGTTCTCGCCTCCTCTCATCCTTTCCTTCGCCCTCTTCCTATACTACACGTTATCGCGCAGAAAAGTATCTGTTACCGTAAGGTTTCGTACTCCTTTCGAGTAACACTAACGTATGTGCATACATATACGTGCATATCCAGAGCGAAGAACGCAAATATTTACACGTCTCTGGGCCCGAGTGTCCAATTATCGCGGCACGAGGCATTTTATCTCGCACGCCAACTTTGCAACGATATGCAAAGTGACTCTATTAATTCCTCTGTACGAAGGAACTTCAAGTGTATACTCGAAAGTTGTATCTGATGTAGCGTCGCGTATCCTTCGCTTGCGAGTCTGAATTCAGATCTCACGTACGGCTTTGTAATTTATTGTATTGTATTACACGTACCATTGGTAACCGCGTGGTATATCAACTTACGCGAGTCCACATCCTCCCCGGCGTTCCCTCGCATCTGTTTAAAGGACGCGGTTGATTTGCATATAGCGAAACCTCTCGGTTGGAATAAGTGAAGTGTACTTTATCGATTTCACGCGTACCAGCAAACAATATGCGACGTAATATATATAAGTTTGTAAGCTTCTGAATGTTGAAGCAAACATTACATGCAGAGCGTGTTTCATCTTAACACATTTTACGAAAATTGTCATCTCTTCGATTAGAGTAGACTAATAAAAATATAATCAAATATTAAAGCTCGCATGCGACTTAAATTAGAAGTCAATAAGAGTCAAGGTATTTTTTTTTTTTTTGCAATGAATGTTTTAACTTTTATGGGAGAGTAAATTGAGTTTATACATAGAAGGTGCAAACTAAGCATCTTAAAAAATGTTTTGAATTTAATTTAATTTAAACTTCCGCGTGTATTTCCGTACGTATTAATTTACACGCTTAAAAACATATTTGCACATATTGCATATCCAGGACACCACCCATATAAACTGTAATTTAAGTTAATGAAAGTATAATTCTATATGTATCTCAATCTATATACTTATCAGAGAGAAAGAGAGAGAGAGAGAGAGAGAGAGAGAGGAGGAAGAAGAGAGACAGTTGCAATATCCCGCAGAGAACTCTTGGTTGGAAAGGTGATTAAAAGTTCTGACACCGATATTTTGCTAATTACCGGCACGCCAGACACAAACAAGCCACTAATTACGTGTCCTGGCGTAACCTTTAACCAGACACAAGAGATTCCAAGGTCCAGAGCTCAACCAGCGTGAAATCATTCGTGATTTCTCACCTTTCTCTCTCCCCGGGGGATCTCTTTCTCTCTCTTTCTTTTTTCTCCTTCACGCCGTTTCGATTCTGATCTTTCTCGTTTGTTTGCAGATGACGTTACAAGTATCGTGGGTACGGCACAGAGACGTTCATTTGCTCACGATCGGCCGTTACACGTACACGAACGACCAGCGATTTCGAGCGATTCACAACGCTCACTCGGACGACTGGACGCTCCAGATCAAGTATCCGCAGCATCGGGACAGCGGCATTTACGAGTGCCAGGTCTCCACGACGCCGCACATGAGTCATCTAGTCCATTTAAATGTAATCGGTAAGTGGTCGTTGTTTCATAATTGCGCTTTTTTGTGGATGCGACGAAGAAGAGCGAGATTCGAACTACGCGAATAAAAAGAACAATGCCTGAAGAGAGATTTTGAGATTTGCCGATCGCGTTCTCGGGTATTAACGCGGATTACGAGACGATCGCAAATGGATTCGACTTGCTCCTGCGCGTGATGTTTTCGCGCCTCTCATCAAATATTAGTATGCGGGGGCGCAAGCCGAGAATTCCACCTAATTACGATGGTTGTACGCAACAATTAGTTAATTCTAATCTGGATCTGCCCCAGTTAGCGTGGCAACTGCGCGAAATTTAAGCCAAGCTTAAATTCTGGCTGTGCGCCAATTGAACATCTGGGATTGGTTGATACCGATGTCGGGCTAAGCTCCCGTTTCTAGATAGGACTTTCCATTACCGGGAAATTATCCGCGCGAACTTGAATTCGATAACAGCACTCTTTAACTTTTTTTTTTCCTTCCTCTCTCGTTTGTTATCGTCGTGCCGCAGAGGAGATACCGCGCTGACGTCGTCGAGGGAGGTGTTCGCTTCGCCCCTTCCCGACGAAGTTTACACAAGTAATTACTCGCCGATAATCGAACGCACGTACGTCGGCGCGAACGCGAGCGTACATATAGTATATATCATTTCGCGCGACGCGATTTAATCGGAAGAGAAGTTTGCCAACCGGATTCGTTTAAGGAGCAAACTTTTATGCCGCGCCGTTTCACACGTATATCTCGCGCATACCTACGATGTGCGCGGTTTAAAAAACCTTGACGTAAACATCAGATTGAGAATTTATGATAATGGCACGAGGACGAATTGATTTAAATCGTCTCGGGGAGACGCGTTGCCGCACGTCTCGCTTCACGTTCTTTCACACCACTATGTATGTGCGCGGAAAATATTTTTTGCTGGAATGGAGCAAGAAAATTAATTACTATATGGCCAGAGAACAATTTGCTAAGCTTATTAAACTTGTTGCTTTGTCAAAATCATTTTGTTAGTGAAACAAAACATTTAATAGATTTAGCAAATTTTTCTTGGCTGGCTATATAGCAAAACTTTTTTTTTTTTTTATGCCGCCACGAATAATCGCAGAATTTCACCTTTAAACCACCTTGCTGGCAAAAAGATCTGCCTCTTTAAATTTTGCCTACATTAAGACGAAAGTGTCCGAGGTGTCCGAAACAGTCGTATTTCTCTCTTTTCTCTACCCTCTTTTCTTTACCGCACGGCAACCGCTACATTCTTTTCGGAGGTGATCCCGAAAGCGAAATACACACACACACACACACACACACATACAGACAAACACACTCGGACCTATAGCGCGTTGTGAGAAGGTGGATAAGAGAACTGAAGGTCGTTTATCATTTCTAGCTCTGACCCTTAACGCAACGATTGAACAAATGATCATAAAGAATAACGGCCACATCTGTTCCAAGAAAATCGCCTCCTTCAAAAAGCATTGTACGTTCTTTTCCACACTAGCATAATTACTTATCAGAACGAGAGTTTGTTCGAAACGCGTTTACACGGAAAAAAAAAAGTTTTGCCATTATATTCATCAACAAAACGTTTTGTTGGCACAATAAAATATTTAATAGACAAGGTAACAAATTGATAAGTGTGTTAATATTAAAAGCGAAACGTTACGTTCTGTCGTCTATATCGGACTTTTCATCGTTAGAGCATCAAACAATTTTTTTCCTTACATTATCTCTCATACTCTCTTCTCCTCATTACTCTATACCTTCTTTAATAAAATAAGCAGAGAAATGCGGACACACAATCGCGAAAATATTACTTATTACGTTCAATCGATATCGGTCTCATGAAGCGATAACCAATAAAGTTTCACTCATGTAATCGGATCAATAAGCTTATACGACAATTGGAAAGCAATTTAAAAACCACTTGTTCGCGTTTACGAAGTTGTACAGTTTTATTTTGGTTTCTTCTTCTTCGACAGAAAGACATACGAGAACGCAATAAATTTTGTTCCCCAAGGTGGAAACTTTTGGCTTTTCGGTGCTGGATTGTGAAACGGTAAGACGTAAAAAAAAAAAAAATTTTTGCTAGAACAGCAAGAAGATTAGTTACTACATGGCCAGCAAGAAAATGTTGTTAAGTCTATTAAATTTGTTGCTTTGTCAACAAAACAACATTCAATAGACTTGGCAAATTTTTTTTGCTGGTTGTATAATAGCAAAATGCTTGTTCCCAAAGAAATTTTCGTTACAGAGAGATTCCATCGTTATACAATAGTGTCGCATATTATTCATTAGTGTTATTCTTCGTGTAACTATGAGGAAACTACCTATGTGTATGTGTCTTCTCGTTTTTAACATAATTGCCACATTAGGCCGGTATATCATGCTTCTATACATAAAACCGTTGCAAAAAGCAATTTGAAGTTAGATATGGATTATCCTTAATTATAAGCTTCGCTGACGGTTGACTATTAGCCGGCTGGCTCCGGGATTGTTAGTATAACAACAATTTCGCAACAGATAAATTCTCAAAGTAATATCGGCGGAGTTAGAGCGCGTGAGAAAATCAGTAAGCTGATTACAGCCGGTGGAACTCTCTCTGTACGTCCGGCGGTATCGCCATTTAAATGAATAGCGAACTTTCGCGGCACCAAAACCGTCCGCAAATATTTCCGTTTCCTCGGGACATCCCCGGCTTAAGCCACGCTCGTATTTACATTCACTTACCGTCTCACCCGGCGCTCTCACGCGATGTCTTCCCGCCGTGATTGTATTTGTTCGTCTGTTTTTTGGACGCTACTCTTTCCGGACTGTGTGTGAAATATTCGCTATTAACATATTTCTCAAAGAAACACGCCGCAAGACTGACTAATTGATGGTGTTTTCAATGCGTTTGAATACGCCGGAACGTGATGGCGAATGCAAAACAAGAGTTTGCCTCACTTCCCGCCCGAGTTATACAGTCAGTGTGTATCTTTGTAGTTGAGTTGAATGACGGTGATTTAACGGGGTTTATTTTTCTAAGTCAAAGCACAATAGATCTGCGGTGCGATTTACGCGAGTCCGCCGCTTGAATTCTTCAAGATTTCGTTTAACCATTGTAAATAAAATTGCTCGACTACAAGTATTTCTCTTGTTAAAGTACGGCGCGCGGTAGGTGTCAGCTTCTACCTCTCTCTCTCTCTCTCTCCCTCTCTCGTCTTCATCTTATTTCTTTTTTTCCTATTCGTCAGGTCTTCCCGTTGAAAAATTGTTTTCCAAGCTCGCGTTGCGACCGCAAAACATCTTTATCATCGTGCTCGCTGGTATACGCTTTGTCTGCCTCGAAATTGCCTCTTGTTTGAACCGATCAAACTCAAGTTTCGCGATGGATATTTAAAGAGCACCTCTCTCTATCGATAATCTCATCAATCAATATTCAACAGCTCGTTCTTTTTAACTTTTCTTATTATCGCAACACTTTTTTTTTTATGCTGTCGATAGCACGCGCATCATCTTGATTCTGTTTCCTAGGATTTTTCTTCCGTTCGATATAAAAAAAAACAATTGCCGAGTCAAAAACGCACTAATTGTTGCGCTCGCATTATTCAGTTTCTTAATAGATATGGATTTCTTAATAGATATGGATTTCTTCTTGGATAATAATATTATCACATATTGTCCTGTGACGAATTCGATTGATCGCGCACATCTTCCAATAAGAAGGAAGTCTGCATCGTCTCGTATAACTAGCATTGAAAATTTTTATTATATCGCGTTAAGCTTGATTTTAGATAGACGTAGCGCGCGAGTGACCAGCGTTCGCGCGCTATCTCATATCCCGCGAACTTATAAACACTTTCTTCACGGTAACGCGACTCGCAAATTTGCAATATCCACGCTTTTCCGTCATCTCTTCTCAATCTCCGTCACTCTTCTTCATTGTCGCTCTCCGTCCATTTGTGTCTTTACGAGCGCGTAAAAGTTCGTAATGGCGAGCCATTGTGAACCGGCCGTGAACCACTTTTGCGCAGATCGGAATATTTTACGATCGAGCACGCGACTCCTCGCGGTGATTAATAATGAATTGCCGCCATCGCGATTATCGTGCTCGTTTTAATGCCGCTGTAGAGAGACGTAACGCGCGAAAGAGAGTCAACATCTCTATAAAGTAAGTTCTGGCAGTGAATAGACTGCACGACGGAACGCGTGAAATTATTTTCTGACTTTTGAAGAGTGCAAAAACATTCGGAAGACAGATAATATACACGTTATCAGGAGGACAAGCTGCACGACGAGTTCAATTTGATTCGTCAGGAAAGTCTCGTTTTCAAATTTGATTTCTTTGCGATGAAATCTCAAGAAGAGAAGTGCGACTTCTCAAACGACGGTCTCAAATTATCACAGAAACGGGTAACCATCGTGGCGCAACGATCGCAATCTGGAAGCAATTTTTTCATTAGTCGCGAGTGCCTCTTATCGGGTATAATTTGAAATCTCGGGGAAGTATTCACGATGAAAAGTGTCAGATTCTCGCGGTAAAATGCACAATTCGCTATGCGAATAGTTTTCCCCGCTACTTCTGCACCTTAACTTTGATTAGGCGCATTCAAATCGAACGTCTTTCTTCTCTTTTAGATTTTCTTTCTTTTTTTTCCGTGTTCGCGAAACTTGGAGGGTAGTTCATGATGGAGCGAGGAAGCTACGCGCGTTTAGCTCTTCCGTTTCCGTCGCAGGAAACGATTCGCTTCTTGCTCGCAAGTCGCCGCGCCGAGTCGCAGTCACTCGATCATGGAATAGATCGATGGTCGCGAACGACACAACAACTTGTAAATACTTGTACTCTCAGGTGACGGAGACAAAGTGCAACATCTGCGTGTCCCGACGTGCTTCCTTCACCGGCGGACATTCACTCAACTTGTTCTGACGGTTAGTTTCTCGACTACGATCGACTCGTTCCATTTAAGTACAATACCGCAAATTCTATCCGCGTGTTTCGCATCGCAGACAACCCATTACAAACATATACATAAAGCTCGGATTACATCTTTTGCCAAGATCTCTTGCGCAGAGATATTTCACGTTTTTCAGCGTAAAACAAAAAAAAATAAAAAAATAAGAAAATAAAAGAAAATAGAACATTTCAGACATTTTGCTCTTTCGAACAAATCTCATCTATTATGAAAATTGTACATTGTAATATACGAGATGAAGAAAACGTACGCAATATTGTGTTAAATTAAATTGTCAACGTAAATAGACTTGAAAATCGCGATTTCGGTAGATACCGTTGGCTCGCGCGTGTATACTGCGCTTGCTTTGCTGACGCACAAACCTGAAACTGAAATTCAACTTACGGATATATCTAATCGCGATTCCGATTTCGATTGGAGTGCTGCACAAACGATATCCTTGCCAACGGATAGTAGTCGAAAAGGACAATATCGTTTGTGCCGCTACGTTTCTATTGACTCGCGAACAAGTTTGATACCGACGTCGCGCCGAAAGCGAAACAAAAGCGTTTTATATTGTCGCGTTATCCTGGGATACATATTTTTTGTCCGATCTTTTGTTCGCGGCCGTTCGCGAATTTTAATAAACGGCATTCGCAGATTTCATCGTAACTTGTCGCCCAAACGCCTCATTATGGAAACTACATCGCGCAAAATGAGTTTGCGTAAGCGACGACTCCGCGATGCTACATTCGTTATGTAAGCTGTTTTTGTATGACGGCTCGTGTATGCTAATTATGATCTAACGTAACCTCGCACTTCAAGAGAGGCATCCAACGAGGGAGGATTACTCGAATGTATGAGGAAAGAGAGAGAGAGAGTTTGTATGTGTGTGTGTATGCAAGAAAGAGAGAGAGAGAGAGAGAGTGAGAAGGAGCCTCAACCAGAGCTGCATACTTATGAAACGTTAAAGGCTCCTTTGAGCCCTACCAGCTCTCTGCCATTTGTGCCAGGACACTTCTTAATTGCGTTATGAACACACGGTAGAAATGTAGCATGAAACGGACAGTAATCTAAGGGCGTGTTCTAGAGAGATACTCACTAAACGATTATAGAGTTCATTCGCCTCATCTGTGGTGGCGAATAAGATGTAATTAAAATTGTGAATTAATCAGCTTTTAAAATCGTTATTAATGCAACACACGGATATACGTGTGTGTAAACTGTATCAAAGTTAATAAAAATATAATATGCGCAGATTATATGTAGATATATCGTTTAGAGAACAGTGATGGTAAGCTGATTTCTTGATATGTGTGTGTGTGTGTGTGTGTGCGCGCGCGCGTGCCGATTTGTATCGTTTTATGATTATTTATAATTTTGTATCGTGCTTACCGAGTTATATAACTAGAAATGCAGAGAATGGACATAAATAATGATAACGTAAAATAATATAATTATTTTGCTCATGTAATTATAATATATGTAAACTCTGTTTTATTTGCAATATAAATACGAACGATATTAAATAATTTTGTTTTCAGTAATAAGGTCGCGCCAACTTTTAATTATTTAATTACAAATTAATGCAATTATATGTATTTTCGAGTTAATAGCCAGACGCGCATTGCACGCGCGCGCGCATGCTTGCCTGGATTATTTAAAATTTAAATTACGCGAACATTTATTCGTATAATACATAATACATAAATCCTAAGAGGATCAAAATTATCATTGCATTCTTGACGGGAAAGAGGAATTGGTCAGCATTCTAGAGATTGTAGAAATTCTCTTTATATAAGACTTTTGCCCCGTAATCAAGTTATCCCCGGATGGTAGTAGGAACGTGGGAATATTTCGTAATAACGATGAATCTACCTCCGGCTAAGGTCTGGCAGATGTCTACAGAATCGCTTCGGAAAGTTTCGTATGAAAACAATCTCCGTGGAGTCTTTACCGCTCTCGATGAAGATTAACCAACTTTCCTCCAGTTGATTTATCTCTTCGAACCTCCTCCCATCGCCGAAGCGTTTCCGTCGTAGTTATGACGAAATTCTTTTCCACGCCGTGTAATCTCACCCTCACGTAATCGTTATCGAGCTTCTGTTCGTTCTCGCGTACTTGTCGATACTTCATAAACTCACATCGTGCATGCAATAAGCGGCAGTTACATATTTCATGCTTCGAAGCAATATAAGCACGGAAGGAATAAAAAAAAAAAAAAAAAACAACTTGCAATATTTGTGGAGTTCCATCTCCACATGATGTTAAATCACACTTGCGGATGTGTGTGTTTAATTTGGATCTAATATGTATTGTCTATTGTTTTTTTTTCACACAATGTAATTAACTAATACTTTATTTTTTTACACACGCACGCAAAATCGAACAAGAACGATATTCGATATTTGATTGTAATTCGAACGAAATCCTCGGTCGCGTTTGTAGTTCCGACAGTGTCGACGACGTCTGCATGTCATCGCCGCGGGCAACGAGCGTTCGATTAATGCATTTTTTTATTATTTTCCGCTATGGAAAACAAACGCCGTAACAAGAGCCGCGCTGCCGTGAACTGAACATTTCCATTGTTTTTAATTCAGAGAGTGATCGTAGGTGGGAGGGAGAGGGAAAGAACATTCACAATGCATACGGCCAGGGGGGGGAGAGGACTGCACAGTTTGAAAATTTAATTCTCCCGACTCTCACTCACCGCTTTTTATCCAGATTTTTCGTTCTCTCTTTCTCTCTCTCTCTCTCTTTTTCTTTCTCTCTCTCTCTTATTCCCTTTTCTCTCTTTCTTTCTCTCTTTGCAAAACGCCCTAGGAACTATGTCGTTGCCCTTCCTCTTCCGGGTTTCGCTCTTCACAGACGGACATCCGCGAACCGTGCGATTTAATCCTTGTGAAGTAGGTAAATCCTGTACCAGACGCAGGCAAAAAAAAAAAAAAAAACAAAAGCATTACATTAACGCGAGAAGCTTGTGTGATACGTGCGTAAATGCAAAAATGTGTATGAAACTCGTGTGCGTATACATAGTATATAATAATGAATAAGGACTTTGTGCACTTCTCACTAGATTTACTATAAGTGTGATCAATATTGCAACGATATTTTATTGCCTGAATTTCTATTGTCAGTTTGAGTTATATTTTATTGAGGAATTTTTTAATATAATTCTTTATAGCTACATGATAATTAACACCTTAGCATTTTTTTTTATTATTCCGATATCAAGCATTTTCTGTCTAAAATCTACGTCCATTGAGACCAGTATTTTAAAGGTTGTTTCCCCCGTACATTTACCCAATTCGGCCATTGAGATCGCGCGCGTGATCTTTCACTGTCGTTATTTAATCTCCGTGATTTAAATCCGAAAAAAAAGCAATACTTCCGTGTGACCGCGATCTCCTCTATCGCGACCTATTGAAAGAAAAGACACAAGAGAACGGAGATGAATGAGAGAAGAAAAATACGACGATGAAAAATAAATGTCGAAAAGATCGCCGATCCTTTGATTCTTTAGGCATTATTTTCGCTCGATCGGAAACTCGCTTCTCAACGTGGTTGCCGTTGACACTGCCTTTCACACCGGCTGAGCGAAGTGGCAGCGAAATAGGTATCGCTGGCGATACAATGGCGAAGCTGCTGCTGCCGCCTTTGTGCCACGCACGTGAGATGAAGTTCGCGTTCTCGATCGACTGGCGCGATTGCGAATAGGACGAGCCGCATTGCCTGTCATCGACACAGAAAACTGATAATTCCTGCCTGTCTCTCGGTGTTCGTGCCAAATACAAGCCGAAATTACATTTTGCTTCACAAACGCCGTATAGAATTTTACAACGTATTCAGAATCGTTTTATAAAATATACAGTTTTGTTCAATGCATAGATATTTTTAATCAAGTGACAGATTTTATTAAAATACGATATGTAAAAATTTTGATCAGCAAGTAACTCTAGTCTTGATGAAAGCTTTTTAAACAAGATTATACGTGATGTGCGCGTATAAATATTTTAATCTGCCAGAGAATGAGATATTTATTTTTTATAAATCCTTTATATTTTTGATATTGATTACCGATAAGTTTGAGAGCACAATTACACGAACGCTCATAGAGTAGTTTAACCGGCTTGATTAAATCCTCGTAGTTGGTCCATAGTAAACGACGTTTACATGCAATGTTGAACAGTTTGCAACACGCGCATCAAATAGACGACATAACGCGATATGACAGACGACGCGACGTATCAGTCAGTTCAATAAACAGATGAGCGGACAATGTCTTGCAGTGTGCCTGGGCTTTCTCCATGGGGAGTTCTCCCGCATACAATCTTCCTATCTATTGGAATACATGAGAGAAACTGGTTATTAGTCCACATTCGCGAGCAAATCAATATATCAGTATATTCATCTTTAATCGATCCCTCCCGGTGCTCACTTAAACGAAAGCTTCTTCGAAAATGCACGAATTTTCTATACTTATGTGATCACGCACATTTTTAAGATGTTTCTTATGGTCTTACGTTGTTGACGTAAAAAGGTTTTTGGTCTCTATAGCGCCTTTGACTTATATTGCTAAGGAAAGAGGAAAGAGAGAAATACCTAAATGTTTCATCGATTGGTTCTCGTTGAATTTAAATCTCGTCAACTGCAGAACCGATCGGTCAGCAGTCCCGATTCGCGGCCTGATACATCGCGGAAATTACTATCGTTTTCTTCCGACGTTGCGGATCGGCAGATACAATTGTGTATATCATTGGCAATGACCCGATCGTGAATTATCGGAGTTTCCACGAAGCAACCGAAGTTCGAAGGTTCCTGCCAGTCGGGCCAATCCATGCGGTTAATTCATCCGTGCACTTTGAAACTCGATAAACTCGCGGATTGATCGTCATAATTGTACACCGATGTCGTTACTGACGATTCTACGCTACGTTACCCTCGGTTAGATACGTTTAAGACTGATTTCACGCTCCCGAACGAAAAACAGTTGACCACGTCGATTTTGACAGCGCGTGAAAAACACAATAGCGTATCTTAAACTCTCGCAAGAATTCCCGCTCCCACCTGCTTTCGCATCTCAGTCTTCTCACTTCTGCAACTTATACGAGTTGACAGTTCTATGACTGATTCATTTCTCTTGCGGTCTTTCTTTCTTCTTGCTCGTCTCCCGAGATAATTTGTGGCCTAGTTCGAAAACAAACTCAACGCGGCACACGCTATATATCCCATGCAAGAATATTCCTTATAGATATCTAGTGAATATTGAATATCCATAGAATATTTAGTGGATATTCAATGGACTTCTGTGCTGTATCGGAAGCTATCTGGGATTCACCTCTCAAACCTGTTCGCTTCCAAACTTTGCACTTTTAAGAGAAACTACTTTACTTGAAATTCACGACTCGGTTATATGCGTTCTTTCGCAATATATGCACATTCAAGTAGCGAGTTGAACTCTTCGCAGAGAGAGAAAATGTGAACTTTAAAGCTATTTAACCTATACGATACGCGTATTTTCGATACGTAATAATCTTTTTCATGCAAGATTACGGGAAAAGATAGACACTAATTACTACATTTACGAGAGACAGGGTACTGTAAAAGTTTTCGTATTCTTGCGCTCTGGATTCTTCACTTTGCAGAGCACGTTCGTGGAAATGAGAACGGGAGAAAGTCCGAGCCTAACATCTCCCAAGTAATTTTGTTCAATTTTCGCGAAAACTTTCCGACTGACAACTCGCGCATAAGAAGTATATTGCACTGTGTGTTGTCTCGCACAGTCACAATAGCTTCTATAGTACTACAGCACAGACAGTAGTTGAGCTTGCAATAATATCGTTCTCTTTGGATTGTGCGTTTAATTATCCTTCCGTAATCTTCT
>QVNW01001272.1:0-26806 GCA_014825475.1 Pseudomyrmex flavicornis | reverse complement strand
TTTGTAGTCTGGCTGAAGATGATCGCAAAAATATATTCGATCGAAACGTCCCGTGTTTTTTGAAGACTACACACTTGGTTTAATATTATTTTTTACCTTTATCCCACCTACACCTGTGGATTTAACGGCTTATTGATCTTTTGTGTTGTTAACAAAAAAGAAGTTTTATAAATGAACTCTTATTTTTCGATTCCATGTACAATTTTGGTAGTATATATCTATGTGGAATTTTGCTTTGCGTGAAAAGTGTATGCGTGGAAACAGTGTATTCCGGGTGAGTCCAAGATGCGCACAGAAACAAACGGACACGACAAGGTGCGTTAATCGGACACAGACTCAATCGGACACAATAAGAAACGGACACACAACAGACTCAATCGGACACAGTCTCAATCGGATACACTAGTATCAAATCAAGATTGTTTCTTTTATGTTTTTTTTTTGTTTATGTTGTAAGCGTGTAGGCAGAGGAGGCTGCCCCCTCCCTGCACTTCCCCCCCCCAAAAAAAATCTAACCTAACCCTAACCTATGTTACTACAATATCGACTGTGTCCGATTGAGACTGTGTCCGATTGAGTCCGTCGTGTGTCCGTTTCTTATTGTGTCCGATTGAGTCTGTGTCCCATTGACGCACCTTGCCGTGTCCGTTTGTTTCTGTGCGCATCTGGGTCCTCCCCTGTGTTCCGCCCCCCCCCCTGCGGGAAGTTGCACGTCCACGCATGCATTTCTCACGCAAAACGAGGTTTAACCCAAACCTATGTGTCTAGTTTTTGGATAGTGGAGCTCCCCGCAGGGGGAGCGGAACACACTGTTTCCACGCATACACATAAATGTTTGTGTGTAACATGTATATTTTCATATAAATACATCTCACATCTATGTGGAATTTTCTTCGTAAATTCTACACATATAAAAACAAGCACATTTAAGTGTATATAGACAGTATACGTCAAAAGCAGACATGAACTCGAGGCTTTTTACGATCATACTTTTTTCACGAAAAGCAAGCGACGGCTAAAACCTCTTGATTGTTACTCAGAGACATGTCCTTGACAACATATGTCAAAGTCACGGTCATCGAGGCTGAGTCCGTTAATCTGAACATTTATCGAAAAAAATATTTCCTAAAAATCTTATCAGCAAAACTATGGCATTTTTGCTTAGCTCTGCTCTTCGATTTGCCCTTTTTCTTTCCTATGTAAACGGAAAGATACATCGATCGCCATATATCGATAGTGCAAACTCGTGTTCAATTTGTCAGAGTTTTCGTAGCAACAGCTGCTCGAGTTCCTCATCTATACAAACTTTGTTGATTAACTGGGAAACGTTCTCGATCCGGCAAATTAAAATTTATTACCGAAACTTCTGATATTATTTTTTGCATGTTGTAAATTACAACATCTTCAAAGCAGAACAAATCATTTCCGCGGCTTCAAAAGCATTTGTTTTTTTTTTTTTTTTTTGACAAGCAAAGTCTCAAATGTCATTTACCATTTTGCAAACTTTGCAATATTTATTGAGTTATTAATTAATTAACATAAGAGCCCATGACCGCGTGATCTCTACAGGCGTGTGATTTTCAGTTGTATCGGCTGGGAAAATCAGCTGATCGCAAGAAGCTGATGTCATACACCGCTCGCTTGTTTGCTGCGTCTCTTCTTACTAAGACATTGCATAAGGCAAGTCACTTTTCTTTACAACTGAAAATCACACAGGGTTTACAGATTGCGAACCATCGCTTCTCACGCGCTCATTGGCTCACATTAATTAATAACTATTGCAAAATGACACATGACTTTCGATTCAGATCCCTTCACACTTCGGCTTTGTCAAAATTTTTCAGACATGCTGTATAAAGGCACCGAATAAAATTTAAGCGCACCAGTCATAAAGCGCTCAGTCAATTCAGGAATCTGTTGTTACAGTTGTAAGCGTCGTACTTAATCCGATCGCGTTTCCATTCCCCCAATTGTAATCCCATAAAAAGATGTAAATTTTCAGTGTCTCCTAAAGAGCGGGCGAGAAGAAACGGCGACGTGTGCGAATTCGAATAGCGTGTGTGTACGCGACGGATTTAGCTCGTCGTGTGCTTCGGGTTAAAGCGGGGCTGAGGGAGAGAGAGGGAGAGAGTCGGAGGGTTGTCAGTAGTTACAAGCGCGGGTTGCAGCAGCGGGTCGGTGTAATGTGCTACCCACAGGCAAATATTCACAGATGTGAGCCGAGCAACGAAAATTCAGCTTTGCAGCACTCGTGCCGGCGTACTAGCTAACAGGATTTATTTGTGTCTACATGTACGTATCGCGCGTTCCGCATTTCAAAGCTCTCTCTCTCTCTCTCTCTCTCTCTCTCTCTCTCTCTCTCTCTCTCTCTCTCTCTCTTTCTCTCGCCATATCCGCCGAGAATGGGTTGGTGTATGTGGTAGATACACATTATATATCTGTCGCTCAGTATACGGCCACATACAACGTACGTACATACACAGACACGTGGGAGTGAGAAAGAGAGTGAAAGAGAGAGAGAGAGAGAGAGAGAGAAAAGAGAGGGAAAGAGAACTGAGCTAACTAACGGGCAGTTCATTAGAGATCGCTAAACTTTAGGGTGGACCGTGGAATGGGGATTTCGTTATTGCGCGATATGCGCGTTCTGTTCGGACGTGGAAAAGAGAGAGAACGGTCTACTCTCGTTAAATTCTCGCTCGAGAGTGTAGATCTATAGAAAATTTTAGCGTTACACACGTATGATAAATGTTCGTAAAAAAAAGAAGAAAAAAAAAAACACTTTCGAGTCTGTGACACGTCACACACGATTTGTTTTTCTTTTGACATATATCTGTGTCGTGTAACCGGACGTTACGAGCGGAAACATGAGGTTTGCCGCATTCGTTCAAAAGAGTAGGGATGAATGGCGGCGAGACCAAAGGATCTTCCGCACGAAGATCGATTACGCGGCGAACTCCACGGCGACGGTTGTCGGTGTAGACGTCTATCGATCGAATACCGATAATCGTATACGTAGAGAGAGAGAGAGTATTGGCTCTCTCTTTCTCTTTCCCGGCGGATGGCAGCGGAGGTTATTATGTAATGGGACGACGTATATGCAATATAAAATCGACTTGTAACGTCGTGACGCGCGTCTCCGTGCGGCATGAGAGAGGTAAAATCCGTGTACAATGCACGAAACGACAGATAGACGCGAACGCTGAGTGTATCCACCGACACAAATAAATGATTGAGATCTTTGATACGTTGGACCACCAACGAATATACAGGAGATAGCACGCCGCGCCACACGGTAAATTAACTGTAAAACGGTATTACTTATGTGGTGTCGCGGTCACACGACATCGCAACGTCTTTATGTCGTGCGTGGCAGAAGTTTGATTTGAAAAAAGAGCGAGACACGATATGAGACGAAAATGTTTAAACTTAAAACTCTTTGCTTTATAAGCACGAGTTTCCAGGGAGAGGAACGCGCGATGAATTGACAGGTCGCGCGATTGGTATTCTCCCGCGATTCCCAAGACCGTATTAGGTTGCGCGCACAAATCTATCACAACTCGAAAGGCGTACCAAAGCACTTCTTTGAGAGGTCAAGATCCATCAATCCAGACTGAGTGCAGGCGCGCACACCGGGACCACCGCTGGGAATGCTAGCGAACAATCCGTCGAGTCATTCCCGACCGATCTTGGCACATTCGTCAATTTTGTGGCTTCGTATGTCACCTCCTCGGACTGACATGTGAGATGTATGATGATTTCACGCCAATGACGCGGTGTCTTCAAGTCGAAATTTCTCACGCGAAATCTGTTTAGCGAAAAAAAAAACAGTTTCTCTAATTCCTCTAAGTTTTCTTTTCTTCTTCTTGTTTGTCTTCACAGAAACAACAGTGTAATCACGAAGAATCGGTTTAGATACAAAAACCAATAAAAAATAAAAGACTATCCTCGAGCGGTAGCGGCGTCTGATGAATCTCCGACGTCGTCTTGACTGCCGCAAGTCGGCGGCCGTCTTCCTGGCGCGTATACCGGTGTGGTGCGATCGTTAAACGATCGCATCAACGATCATAAAATTCGCGATCTCTGATTAACCGAAAAGCCGCACTGCACACAGCGGCAAGAGATACACCGGAGATAAATCCTCAAACTTCAGAGTCTTAATGACCGGGGGCGTATAGAATGGGTATCTAGTTTTTGCAAAGATGTTTTTAGCACAGCTCCTGGGCATAATTTCCTTATTCTTCATTAAACTCTGATTGCCATCGAGTTATTATTACTGTATACATGTTCGCGTCGCACAGATATACGCACGCATCACAACATAACTTAAAAACTACAGTCGAAATTTGATTCTTTGTCGATTTAGCGAGACATCGGTACTACTGTTATTTTACTACTGTTAAATTAAAATTAAAAACAAAAAAAATTCCGCACATTTTCGTCTCGGCAACGGGAGGATCATTTTTGGACTCGATCAGAGTCCTCGGCCGCTTATATTGGAGCCCTTGGACAGGGCTCCGCGAATTGAGATTATAAATCAGATAATCAACCGCCATAAAAGTCCACCTACACACGCAAAAAAAGAGCGTGTGCTTTTTTTCCGGGACCTTGCACGATTTTTTTTTTTTTTTTTTTATACTCGGATCGCGCGATGTGCGTGCGCGCGCGCGCCTATCCCGAAAATCTCAAGATACGACAGCAATTCGCCACGCTGGGGCCTGCTGAAACCCCGAGACGGCGGAGTGGGTTCCGCGTACCCACCTCAAAACGAAACACGTCGGTGGTCGTCGGTGATAAAGGAGATCATCCGGGGTCAGCTGGGATCCGTGACTTTCGTAATTTTCTATGCTATTTATACGTGCAGTGACGTTATTTAAAGCTGTTTCTATTTTGTCGCTTCTTTAATTTAGCGCAAGACGTATACGAGATATTCTTTTTTTTTTTATTACGCGTGAGATTTCTAATTATTTTTAGATAATAATTTCAATAATTATATATAGATAGTCTTCAATAATTATATATAGATATCTCTCTTTTGCATTACGCAGAAGAGAAGAGAAAGAGAAACTGACAAAAAGCATAGCTATGAATATAACTGCGAAATGTATCATCTCTGATTAATATTCCTACCGTAGTTCTTGGGTCAATCATTCTACTCTGCGAAGTGAGACGAGATGAAATGAAATCCAGAAATTCAATTTGTTCTGCACGGGAAACGCAGCGGCTTTATTAATTCAATAATGATCGTTGCGGCGGACGCCTCTCCGCGAGTAAAATGAAGAATGCATGTTTCTCCTCGTGCGTCTCTCATTCCAGAAGAGACTCTCGAACGCTGCGCCGTGCTCGATCATTTATACACGATAATTCAATTGCAAGAGCATTCATGCAGAATACATATATACATATGTGTATATATATATATATATAAAACAGAATTTTACACACACACACACACACACAGAGAACAATATATTTAAAAAAACATACACACACTTGGCGGAACCAATAACACTTCCTTTTATTTTATAAACGTAGCTGAAACGACGCGTTTTATTACAAAAATAAGATTACAAAATTTAATATTTCACTGTGTTAATTATGGCGCGCACATATAAATCGTATTAATCTACGGATGCAATTATTGCAAAATTCATTTTATGTCAAGTCGAACAATCGGAACTTGTCTTAAAACCAGTTGTCTGTCTTCCATCATCGACTTGAAATCTTGATTATGAGCTTGTGATATTGCAACCTGCCGTTTTACAAAATCGATACTCTTCATTTCTTGTTGATAAATGTACACTTCAAAGTCTTCGACCATTTTACAGTGTAACATTTACACATGTATGTACAAACGCATATAAAACTTTGATACGCGGAAAAAAGCTGTATATGTATAGATGCTGATATTTCTAATAAATCTAATAATTCTAATAAACATGTAATCACAATTCATACATATACAGCTATTATATGTCTCCGACACAACATAAATGCAACATGATTTTATTTTATATACCGAGTTCATTCAGTATATATAAATATATATTGTATATATGTATAACATTATATTGCTATTGATATTCTTTCTCTCTCTCTATTGCGTCTTCCTATTTTTTGAAAATAATATGCGTGTATATAACGGGACAGAATAGAACAAAAAAAAAAAAAGAATATTATAATAATTGAAAACATAATGGAAAATATTTTCTGTTATGCATTTCCTCTATGCAAAACAATCGTTAAAAATAGGATATTTATAAAGATTTGCCGGCCAAAGCGGCAGCTTTAGAGAGCACGATTTGGATATCCATCGACGGAAAGTTCTAAAAATATATACTTCATGATAGAATATATACTTCATAATGTCGTGTATGTGCAAGTGCTTCTATGTTTACGTCTCTTACCTGTAATAATTTGACATTCGTAGCAAAGTCGCCAGCCAGTAACTGGTCCCTCAGTAATCTAAACACGAGTATTAAGGAACATATTGAAAGAACTATAAATAATTTATGTTACACGGTAACACTTTTAACTTACAGGATCATGGCACAGCAGATATGTATGAGAAAACTAAATCTGTTCTCGTCAGCGAACAGAGAATCCCATATTCTCATGACATCCGGCAACGGGAACTCTTGCGAGAGAAGAACCGTCAACCATCTCAAGAGAAAACAAAAAACAAAAATAAACGATGACAAAAATAAAGATGAAAATTAACGACGACGATCAGCGATATCTATCGATACCTGAAGCTGTAAAATTGCGGGCGCAATTCCTGCTCGTGCAAACGTAACCAGACCTCGGGATCGTTGGCTCTAACCTGATTGGTCAATTTACTCATCATCGAATTGATTCCGAATTCAGCTTCATCCAGGCTCTTTATAAAAAAATCGCGTATTTCGCCCATTAAATTGGTAAAACAAAAAAATGTATCCGCTTCGGCATGTTCTACGAACGGAAGCGTATGTTATTACATTAGTAAGTGTCTGTGTACGCTGATATGGTTATCATGTTGCAACACGCACTTCTCCATGTCGAGTCCGGATCGCAAGCAAACGCGTGATAAATAGGTCCGATTATCTCATTCATACCCTGAACGTAACCCTGACCGGGATTTAACTTAGCGTATAAGAAAAGTATTCTCTCCAAGACTTCCCAATGCGCTTCACCACCTTCATCTAATGGCGCGTAATCCTCCGTAGCTTTTTTAACGGACACTGCTATCTAACAGAGATAAAGTATAATAGAGCACGATAACACAAATCATACACGTAATGCTTATAGAACTTCACTGATATATATATGTACTTCGTCTTTTTTATAAAATGTAAGAAATAAAAATATATTACATAAGGTTTTAAAAATAAGGTTTTTCTGAGAATATTATCTTAAGTAGAGAACACATAACTCCACTTGCATTATTTTTACCTGCTGCTTTCCGCGTTAACATATAAAGATAAAGACAAGTAAAATCTATTAATAAATTTAATGGCAAGTTAGTTTATATTACTTGTAATGTGATAGTAGCAGTATTTGTGGTTTGTTACCTTGGTCATTCCTAATCCTTTTCTCTCAACATTTGCACTTTTTAAGACAGTATGTTGAACTCTATCGTGTAAACGTTGCTGGCCATTGATACTCACTATTTTTTCGCATGGATAATCAGTGCCTTGTTGGAAAAATGATATGTCTGGACGCAGTCGCCTAGAAGATTTATTATTTACTTTTTATTATCATTGATTTTTTTCAGAGTTACATGTATGCTTAAAGAGCACTAATGTATTTTTTTCCACAAAACTATTATAATAGCATGTATCACTGTTATGTGCAAATCAACAATTACCTAACATCCTTATCAATCTGGAGCAGAACTTCATTATCTTTAAAGTACGTTTGCCATTTGCTATCTGGATTCAAATTCAGAGGATGATCATGTAATGTTACATCAACTCTCTCTTTATCATCTGTATTAGATTCCCCAGGCATAACAATGAGATCTTCTATGGTGAGAGAAAGAACAAGAAATACAGTAATATTATACATAAATTTCAATTTTAAAATAAAAGTTTTTTATTAAGTTTTTAAATAAAACACAAACTAAATATAATATGTCTCTCTCTCTCTTACCGATAAAAGTGTTGTATAATTCTCTTTTGCGTTTCAGAGTTTCTAACCAACTGGATCTTTTTGACGGCAAGTAGTTGAGCAACAACTTCCAACACAAAGGCCTCAGCCTTCCGGGTTCATCCGGTATACCTAGAATTTACAAAAGAATCGGCCATTACAAAATATAAAGTTAACAACTCGGATCGCAAATTGCTGTGACAAATAGTGGAGGCAAAGATGCGATCGCGCGTATATGTGTGCGTGCGTGCGTGCGCGCGCGAAAGCAAATGACACATACCATGGAAACATATTTTACCGAGACTGACCATGTCTATTTCGTCCTCGTTAAGAACATCGTCAAACTCGCTCACTCTGCAAATATTCCTCTCGTCAGAGAAATGAGTAAAACAGGCCGATCACAAATTGCGTGAGAACACAAAAACCTCACCTCTTTCGCAGGATGCTCATTTTCTTCGCGCGTAGAACATGTGTGACACAAAGCTCTCCAACAGCAGCGGGCATCTATTCCCTCCTCACGACCGCGGTCTCTTATCGGCATTCGGTAGGCGTATGTATAATAGTGTGCACGCAGGCAGTGATACGTTTCTTCTTCTCATTATTGGCCATCTATCGAATTAACGCGCGTGATAATCGTCATCGTCTTCTCTCAAACTACTCTCCCGAGATCAGACCAGCTGTGCTGTGGTACGCTGTCACAATGGCCATTGACGTTACGCACTCCAGGAGAAAGTATCGATACTTTCTTTCAGTTTCTCGACGTGACATCGATACTCGCTCGACTATGCAAAAGACGATATCGACACTTTCTCGTCGCTCCAAGTGAATCAGAGTATCGATTCTTGCTCTTGTGTATACAACGCGCCTTGGTTATGTCAAAGTGATTTATTTAGAAAATAAGAGAAAAATTATTCTTCGTCGGCAACAAAGAGTCACGAAAATCAAGTAGAAGATTAACCAATTGTTAGATCTCTTTTTTTTTTCACGTGAGAAAGTACATGCATAAGCATCGAGAAGAGTTTTGTGACCGCAATTTTTTTTCACACGAAAACGTGAAAAAAATAAGGGCGTGAATTTGGGCTAATAATAAGCGTCACCTAAATACGTGCGTTATATGTGCTTGTCGAGTAATGTTTACACGGGAAAGTGATGAGTGTACGATATTTTAAGACTGGTGAGTTCCGCACACACACGCAACAAACAGTTATAATATACGTACGTGAAAAATACATTACTGTTAATTTATTTATTTATTGGGGTAAATATTTTGTTATAAATTAAAATAGAACACATTGTTGTGTTGTTCAGAGAAAGTTATAGTGAAATGTGATACATATTCATGCATAAATATCACACAGTTTTCTTAACCTATAAATTTGTATTATGAACTTGTGCAATTTTGTAATGTAATATATTTTGTGTTTTAGTTACTTTGTGAGTGCTAAAATGCCGTTTAAGTTTCACTTAAAGAAGAGCAGACAATATAACGTTGTGTCCAAGAACCAGTATGTGATATGTGTTAAATTACTGGATGCTACGTCCATAGAATGCACACTTAGCATTAACAGTATTGGTCAGGAGTGTCTGAACCATGTAACGCAACGTTTAGGACTGGGACAGCCAGAACTTTTTGGCTTGCGCTACATCTGCTGTTACGATACACCATCCCTGCGTTGGATAGACTTGGAGATGCCCCTGAAAAAACAACTTGAAAAAGATGCTAAGAATCTTATGCTCTACCTGAGAGTTATGTATTATGTCACAGATGTTCAGTTTATTCAAGATGAAATGACAAGGTATCTATTATTTAATTTTGAAATTTCTATGTATAAAATTGTATGTGATATATATATATATATATATATATATATGTTTTTTTCTCATACAGATATCATTATTATCTTCAATTGAAGAGCGATATATTAGAAGAGAGAATACCGTGCAATCCTAGGCAAGCATGTTTGCTGGCGAGCTATTCTATGCAAGCTGAGTTCGGAAATTACAGTCCAGAAAGACACACAATGGAATGTCTACAACAATACACTTTCTTTCCAAATGTAATATTAATCTTCTTAGTTTTTTTCTCATATTCTAATATCACGCATATCATAAGTTGCAATTTTTTCTTGTATTGCTACAGGAAGCAATCAAAACAGATTCAGGTGGACAAGAGTCTCTACTTCATACAGCGCTTTGTCATTACAAGGGTCTTGCCAATGTTACTCAGCCTGCTGCAGAAGAGCTGTATATCTCGCTTGTTATGCAGCTAGAAGGATATGGCAATGAGACATTTAATGCCAAAGTAAAAATACTACAGTATCCTCGATTAGGCGGAAGTGGATTCTGTTTCCAACTATGCAATATGTTTCAGGACAACAGCAACAATAAAGTTATTCTTGGGATTTCTGTCAATGGAATCACCGTGATCTATCCCAATACGCAAACAACGCATCTGTACAGGTCATTTTATTTCTTATACAAGTGATTTTACAGATGCATATTGCAAAAATGCATCTGCACGTGTTGTAGCGCATATAAAACCGAGTTGTTTTGTGCTCCGCAGATGGAGAGATATCAGTAACGTCATACATAATAAAAAGATATTTAGGATAGAGTGTCAGTTGGAAGGTGAAGAAGCGAAACAATTCGTATTTTCTGAATCTCGTGATACAAAATATATATGGAGATTGTGTGTAGCCCAACATACATTTTACTTGCAATGTCAAGAACGTCCTCCCCCGGAAAGATCCAACGGCTACTACGTGCGTAATAAACAACTCTTATTTAACTGTGTATTTTGTACATTAATTAAAAAATATTGATATTTTATTTTAGGATAACGACGCGAACGATTCAAGCGATCAAGCGGTGTCTGCGAATTTGGACAACCAAACCGCGGACAGCCACACGCGATGGACAAGTTATAACGATCTTTCGACATCGCCGTATCCTGTTGTGTCCGTTTCGTCGACCGATATAAATAACTTGCGCGCGTTATTGCCATCGTATAGACCGGCGCCCGATTACGAAACGGCGATTCAAATGAAATACACTAACGGAGGAAATGTTCCTCCTCAGCCTTATTATGCAAATCAGTCTGCGATAATTGGTTCAGATATTTCGTGCCTTCTTGGTAATGTAAATCGCAATAGGTACTGAACTTTATAACAGTAAATTATATATTACTCGTAATGTTGAGTATAAAAAACAATTTAGAAGATTAGGTAATACGAAAAGAGATTACATATATATATATATATATTTTATTAAGAATATTAGAAATTGTCTCTGCACAAATTTACTAACAACGCGGTTGTTTTATTGCTTTGAGATTCATTATTTAAGATAAGAACAGAGACATGGGTGATATGAAAAAAACAAATCCCAGTAAAAAACGTGCTTATTAAAAACTTTATACACATGTACATATAATATTTATATTTTTTAAATTTTACAATATATATATTATTCTGTCGCGTATACTAAAATTATTATTGAACAAGTGAAGAAATGAAAAACAGATTTGTTTTACATGTAGTAATAGCTTCAAATATACTCATGTTAGAAAATCATGTTACAAATGTAAAAGTTTTAATTAAATTAAATAAAAGATATTTTTTCGTCAAGCAAGAATCTGTTTATTCTCAAGTGTACTACGCGTTCTCAGCTGTTGTGATAGCACGCATCAAAGCAGCTGGTTCAGGTTTATCCGCAGTGGCGTGTATTTTGAAACCAAACTTAATTAACGCCTCTCTTGTTACAGGACCTATTGCTACTGCTTTTACATCCTTTGTATTGTAAGAATTTTTCTCAAGTCGTGCCGCAACGAACTCTACGGTGGATGGACTAAAGAAAATAAATATGCTAGGAAATTTTTTCATCACTTCCAACAAATCCTGTTCTAATGATTCGCTTTCTAAGGTTCTGTAAACCACGAATTTCTCCACTGAAATTCCATTGTCATTGAGAATAGAGGCTATAGTTTCACGCGCGATCTCACTGCATGGATAAAGTAATGGTTTTTTGGAATCTCTTTTCATATCGAGAACAATTTGTTCGGCCAGCTGCTTCGCATTGCCGGAGTCGCTACCGATGCAATGTTGCAAGTCAAGTTGACTCCTTGCGAGAGAATCTGTAGCAGGTCCTACACAGTAAGTCGGCACTTGTTTCCAATCGCAAAGAACGCTCGCATGTTCTTTCATTATCGCTAGCGCGATAGCTTCGATTGCACGAGGACTTGTTAATATTAAACCTATGTACAATACAAGAATTTGTGGACATAAATATGTACATATCTCTCTTTTTTTTCTCTTTTTATTAAAAAATATTTCTTTCCTAGAAATTGCATGTAAAATTACCGCTATATCTGTCTGGTGTTAAAAGACACTCCCGCAACTCCGAAATATTCACGAATTCAAATCGCAAGGTACGTAAGCATTCACAAACATAACCAGCTGATTCTAATATCTTCACATACATCTCCTGTCTGTCATTCTTCTCGGACAATCCTTTGCACAGTATCACTAGTCTGCCGTTCTCGGCCATTTACCATTTGTAATAAATTTTTAATATTCTGTAAACCTAGTGTGAGAAGGACTAGATGATAATTTCACCGTTTTTCACCGTTTAATTCCATTAAACGTGCGATATCACACATTGAAAATTATCGTTAGTTAGAATCTGTGTTTAAAAAATTCACTGCCACTGTGATGAAAATTTACAACATACGCGACGTAAATTATAGATTTTCAGTACTGACAGTAAATGTTTTGAAATACGGCTGTAGTGTCTAGTGTTGCGGTCTAGAATCTTGTCTGACGCTCAAGTTGGCGTGCCTGCGATTCCGGCGGAAGTCAAGACTGCCGTAGTGACTAGTGCCGTAATTTCGCGTTCGCGTGTGACGGTTCTTCCTTTTGAAGTCGTGGTGTGATAGAAGGTACGTATGGAGTATAACTCGTCGAGTTTCTGTATCTGTTCGCATCTGGAACAGCATTCAATCGTTTGCTCGACGAAGAATAATTTCTCGAAGAAAAATCCTTTGACTGCAACGTGAGCGCAAAATATGTCATTTTTGTTCAGTTCAACCGACGAGAAAGTCGGGAGACGAGTGCGACGTGAATGCGGTTAGGTCGATCCGCTATTCGTTCGTGGCAATGTCGAAGGAAATGCAAGACCGGGGAAAAATCATGATCATTCGTTGTGATTTCAGGTCGCGATGGGTCGTTACTCCCACGAACCGGTCAACCAGGGCAAATCGTGCAAAGCACGAGGCTCAAATCTTCGCGTGCACTTTAAGGTTAATATTTACTTCCTGATCTAACCTTAAATGTGCTCCGTGAATTCATGTTTACGAGCAATTCATAATTGTTGCGTTACAGAACACTCATGAAACAGCGCGTGCTATTAAGAGTATGGCCCTGAGAAGGGCGCAAAAGTACTTGAAGAATGTCATTGAGCACAAAGAGTGTGTCCCGTTTCGTAGGTTCAACGGCGGTGTCGGCAGGTGCGCTCAAGCTAAACAGTTCGGTACTACGCAAGGTATGTTAATATATTTTTACCCTTTTTTATCTCACATGCAAGTGTCAATAAAATAAAAGAATTGATTTTTGTCAAAAACTACTGATTAAGGATACAGGATGTGTTTGCTTTAGACACTTACACCAAGTATCAGTCTGTCTTCATTGCTCTTTAAATGTAGAACAAAGATGGACTGAAGCTCAAAGCGCATGAGCTCCTAAAGCAAATACACTTATAATCAACAAAATTAGATTTGTATCAGGTTTTTAATTATTTCAGGTCGTTGGCCTAAGAAGTCCGCAGAATTTCTTCTGCAGCTTTTGAAAAATGCAGAGAGCAATGCGGATTACAAGGGATTGGATGTAGATCGTCTTGTAATTGAACATATTCAGGTTAATCACGCGCCTTGTTTACGTAGAAGAACGTACAGAGCTCATGGTCGTATAAATCGTAAGTATCCTATATAAAGTTCACAATTTTAGTTAAATTCGTAATTATTGATCTTTATTCCTCTATCTTTCTCTTTCATATATTGAAACATACATGTATACTTATAATTATCGTAATACTTGCAGCATATATGAGCTCGCCTTGTCACATTGAAGTGATACTGACAGAAAAGGAGGACGTGGTTGCGAAAGCTACCGAAGAGGAACCGTCGAAAAAGAAACTTAGTAAAAAAAAACTTGCAAGGCAAAAGGAGAAGATGATGCGAGAATAATTTCATACTTTAAATTGATGTATACTTTGAAAAAAATGAAGATACTTCATATCATAGTTTCTCATATTTCACTTTATTTTCACTTCCTATCTTCTGAAGTTCAACATGTGTTTAATTGTACTTTTATATTGAGTTTGTTACTGGGATATCGATTGCATGTTTCGCAACCTTTTTTTATGCTTTTAACGTATGCTTACGATAAATGCTCGTCAAATTACGTACAAAGAACTATAGATTATTTATAATCTCACAATTTAAAAGTCATCAATTTAATTGCCGTATCTAAGTTAGATGACTAATATCAATGTGTGTATAAAATTCGACTAAATCTGTACCAAACTAATTACTATGTTCATGTTCTTGTTACGCCAAAAACTGAGTTTGGCTGAACTTCCGCTAACAAAGTTTTTTCGTAATTGGCGAATGTTGTTACGAACAACAAAAATTCTAATTCTCTACTACTTGCAAAAAATGATGCGATAGAAGTCTATAAAATTCAGTAATACTTGACAAAAAATTTATATATATATATATATATATATGTGTGTGTGTATATATATATATATATATATATAAACGATCGTAGATTGTTGACCAAACTGGAATGAAACTCTCATTCGGATCAGGAAAGCGGCTCGCGTGTTGTATTCGGTAAGAACAAGCACAGCAAACCTCCTCCTGTAAAGACAACACATAAAAAATAAGACAATGAAGAGAATAGAAACAAAAAATTAAAAAAATAAGGCACGAAGAAATTACCAATCAGGAGAGCAGCTACTATGAAAGTCGGCGCCGGACAGTACATGTCCAGAAGTTGGGCTATGACAATGTTACCGATTATCCCGCCGAGGCGGGCGGCAACCATTGATATGGCAATTCCGGTTGCGCGCAATTGTGTCGGGAACACTTCGGTGATCAGGCAATCAAGCGCTGCATTGCCGCAACTGATCGCACCACTGAAGATGGCCGACACAATGAGATTGTGATACTTATTGTACACAAAGTACAATCCGATCGAGCATAATCCCGATGAAAATGTGCTGAACACTGCAAAAGAGCACATAGCATGTTTATATGAATAATTTATTTGAAAGAAAAAAACTTTTTAAGTCAGTTTTACTGAAATAAACACCTAGAAAAAATTTGCGCCCAAGACGATCCATCCCCAAGACAGCGATGATGTTGGCGGGTATGGCGGATGCCACTGTGATGAGAGACTCCATGAAGACGGACGCTCCGATCTTGTCGGAGCAGACGTTCTCGATGCTGTGCGAGCCCTTGTTGACGACGTAGTCGGTGACCTGACATATCGAGGCCACCACGCCCGGCTGATCGCGATGGAACTCGTCGAAACGATTGAACAGCTCCGGGAACCACATCATCAGCCCGTAGTAACCGATGTGGAAGGTGAAATTGATAACGATCGATATTATCGTGAAGCGAAGGATGGGCGTTACGAATAGCTGTCTGCTGTTTTCGACGATATCACTTAGCATGGTCTTGAATTTGCTCTTCTCGACCTCGGCCTCGGCCTTGATCGGATTCGACTTCTGATAGTCATCGAGAATCAGTTCTTTCACCTGCGCGACATATACAAATTAATTTTTTTTTTTTTTTTTTTTTTTTTTTGGTCAAAAACGAGTCATTCCAATTACCGTGTAAGAGTCACGCGGTTTGCCGGTGTTGATGACGTATATCTTGCGAAAGATTTCGAGTGCCTCCTCGTACTTGCCGGAGGACAGGAGATATTTGGGAGATTCGGGGAGCAGCAGAAGCAACCCCGTCACGACGAACGACGGAATAGCGCAGATCAACAGGAAGATTCGCCAAGAATTGTAGGTGAACGACGTGCTTGTGAAACCCATTTCTCTAGGAATGATCAACCATGCCAAACCTAGAACGAAAGATGAACGAAATCAGGACTCACTCAGACGCAACGCGCGTTGTGTGATAGATATAATTTCGCTTGATGTAATCAAAGAAAATTACCAGCCACGAAAAGATTGCCCAATGTCCAGAACGCCGCCATAAAGGACAACATGGAGCCGCGTTTCGACTTCGGCTGAAACTCAGCGAAGTACGACCAGATGACCGGTCCGCTGCCACCCAGCCTGGAACGTTACTATATTATTCAATCCTTTCGTTACTGGATGGAGCACACGTGACGCGAAAGCTTGTATATGTCGCGCTAATTCAGGATCACGTGCGAATCAGAATATGTACTTACGCAGCGCCATTTAAGAAACGAAACAACATGAAGAGCTCGTAGCTTTGGCTGAAGCTAGAGGCGACGATGCACAAAGCGTTCATGAACGAGATGGCGATCAGAACCTTTCGACGGCCGAGAGCGTCCGCTACGGAGCCCCAGGCGTACGCTCCGGCCATCATGCCAATAAAGATGATTGAGTTGAGCCATCCTTTCGCTTGGGTGTCGAGCTTCAGGTCACATTGCGCACTCGGCAAGATGAAGGACATGGAGATCACGTCCATCTCCTCGCTGGTGCTGACGAAGCCGCACACCGCGAGCAGGAAATAATGAAACTTGCCATATTCTGCAAGAAGATGAAGAAAGCAATGTAATATAAAATAGAATGAATGCGAACACTAAAAATAAATATTACAAAAAATCAATAAAAAACGCAAGGCTTAAAAATTAAAATGAAAGACTAAATGAGTTTAAAAAAAATTAAATTAAGTGACAGATGTGGCGACTATTCTTTAATTATGTTTAATCTTTAAATTATTTCATTTACAACTAGCAGTTTTGAATTATTATAACAATATTATAACAATTCTCTATTATTTCTCTATAAATCTATACGTTTATTAAACTTGATTGTCAACATTTGAGAGAACATTACCGCTTAGTTCGATGGCTTTCTCGAAATCAGCTTGAACATAGGATCCCTTTTCTGGATCGAGTGTTTTGCCCTTTAATCCGATATCTGATTGCAAGATAAATACAAAAAGTGAGATTCAAAAATTTTTTAAAAAATTAAATACTCAATTTTGCAGTTTTCGAATTCGACACTTACGGGCAAGTTCGAGTTCCTTGGAACCGCAACCGTTTAGCCGCTCGTCTTTTACATCACACTCTGCAATATAAATGTTCGAAATTTGTACAAAACTGAGGAGACAATCACGAGAAAAATTAATTTCGAAAATTTAAGACTTTTAATGTACGTACTAATATTGTACTTTGTGTCGGGTTCACCTTCTACCATTCTATGATGTCGGCGCGGGTGGGTGAAGCTGCCTTGGTTAAAAAAATCAGATATCGAGTCTTTGCGTTCGACAGAAAGTTTTGTCGAGTATTAAGTTGCTGTCGATTGGCGAATCTTGGCGAGGTCTTCCTGTCGAATCTGCGCTGATCTGCTGCTCGTCGGCGGGGATGGGTTCTGCGTTCGCTCGTAAACTGCAACAAATTGAGTGGAAATTCGCTCATTTTGTAAATTTCTCACGAGAGAAAAAAAAGGCGTGAATAAAAAACAATTTATTTTACTAGGTATACTGATATATAAAAGTTTTTGTTTCAAATTTTATACAAAATTGTATATAAAAATTTTGTGTGTGTAAACATTTGAGACATCTTTCCGATACACCTGTTGTATATGTGTGTACACACATTTTTTTTTCTATCTCATTGACGTCACGCTGTTCTACAGCTCATTCGTTACGGAGTTCGCAGAAGCGCGGATGAAATTATACGAATTCATCTAACAACGTCGAGTGTGTGTGATGCAATATTTCTAAAGTACTAGTTGTTAATTCGACACTGTGGGTTGACATTCCTGCGTCCGAACCTATAATTCAGCGACTAGACACTATCGCGTGTTGTCGTTAATGCAAGTACCGGTGAGATTAGCTTGTAATTAGATTGATAACGAAATAAGGTTTTGCGATCTCTCTCTCTCTCTCTCCTGTATGCAATGACCTAGCGGAGATCTCTGGTGCTCTGATCCATTGTCTTCTTCTCTCAAAAATGTTGTAATTACAACCACTGTAATATATTGTCTGTGACAATATTGTTACAAATATCGTTTTGCGCGTAAGTATTTAACGTTAAATATACTGAATTTTTCTTTTTTTCTGCACGTCCTTCACTTTATTTACATCTTGAAATACGTCGAAGTACAAAATCCGTGCATTACTTTGCATAACTAGTTAGATATTTTTTTTTTTTTTACACTTGGTTAATCTGTGACATGTTATTGCAACTGATATTATTTGCGATTATTCTCTCGGATGTTATGTTTCGAATGTCCTTCATGTGTACATCGCTCGTGGAACGGAAAAAAAACATTGAACGCATTTTAATTCAGTGATCGCGCGCGTTCCGCGATCAGTTTTAATTATTACTAGTTCCCACAATTCTATTGAGAACAACATTACAGACTCGCAGTACGTAACACCTCTTGCGCTTTAATTTTTGCCCGACGAACGTATAATATCATCATCGTTTACCTGTCATCATTAACTATCAATAAAATGATTACGACGAATAAAATATTAAAAACGAATTGTTTCGAATAGCAAATGATGTAAGCGGAATAATGGGAAGCAATTATATTAAGTGCTCCCCCCCCGCGAGATATACTTGAAAAAATAGCAATAAAAGACAAATTATAGCAATAAAACGAGCTTTTATTGCTATAATTTTATTGATAACGAGAAACGAAAACTGAGTTTAAATTTTAATGTTATGTCAACAAAATAATAAAAATGATAATGAGTTAGTAACTCGTTATTTAGAATATCTCAAGAGCAAAACTCGTGTGCGATACGTGCGTAATGTGCGAGTGTTATTTGAGAAAAAAAATGGAGTCACGACCGTGACAGGACTCGAACCTGCAATCTTCGGATCCGAAGTCCGACGCCTTATCCGTTAGGCCACACGGTCTTGCACAAGGGTAGTTTTCCACGAGAGGTATTTCAACACTCGAGAAACCTTTCAACCCTCTGTAAATATCGATTCGCCTTGGAGATAGGACAAAAGTTGACACTCGAATTTTTCAACTCTCGTGCGCTAAAGAGACAATTATTTATACGTCTAAACCGAGATAAGATAGCAGGCTTGTCGGTCGTAAAATATACATGACATTGAAAAAAAATTACTTCCGTATTGATTTATAAATAATGTATTACATTTAAATATGTTATTTATTAATATTCTTGTATCGCACACACATATTTTTATGTAAAAATATTCTACGCGTAAATATATCTAAGAAAGTCATTTTAAAAAGCGTAAAACATAACGTGTATTTTTATTTTAACTATTTCAGAAAATAATTACTTGACCGACTTCGCTGATCCTGGAAACAGATAGAGGAGCTCAATAACGTAATTACGAGAGAGGCGTTTCGCGGTTTAACGCCACTCTAGAAAACGGCACGACATCCTGTACCAAATACTAGATAATGAACGAACATCACGCGCATCCCTTCGCAGTGTTTTGCCGTGACACACAAATCGGTTTTCTTTTGCGCTTAAAATTGATTGCCGATAACTATATGGCTGTTAGTATAATTTTGAACGAATATGTATCCACTATTATAGATTAAATGTTGAAAAATACATAAGTGCAAAGAGTAAGAAAGAAAGAGAAACTATGAAAAAATATGGGTATTTCTCAAAAACTAGATTTACAAAATTTTAATATTAATAGCATAATAAAGTAAATAAAACAAATTATGTATTAAATTGTATATATATTTCCACACATACGCACACACATGTAACTGTGTCGGCAACGGCGAAGTAGCGCAAGATGCATTAATCGACATTAAAATAACATTGTAATTTTCACTGTAGTCCACATTGGAATAACGCGTATACAGGTATTGTAATTACAGATAATTACAAGACGTAATAACTATGAGAACTATCAATGATAGAACCGTATGCATTTATGAACGTTTAAATTAATATGCACAAAACATATAAATTTCCTGGAATATTATCTTTATTTGCTCGAATTAATTATTTTGCACACTATTATAATTTATATATGTATGTGTGTATGCACACACACACACACACACACACATAACATATATAATAGAAGGTCAACACGTGTAAATCTAAATGCTCAATGTTAAATAACCGAAAATGCAGAAAAGCCAAATATATACATATGACGATGCCCAAGGATGAACATTGAATTGATTTATAGTTCTATGTGCATCGTGAAAATAGAATAAGGTCATTTTGTGAATGTCATTTGATTCCCACAGATTTTAAAGCACATAACTACAATACATTTTTTACACAACTTTGGTCAAATATATTTTTTTAAAGTTATATTTAAAAAATAAAAATATCTCACAAAAAATAGAAAACAGATACGAAGTTTAGATGTATATTTCTTTAAATTTATCGCTGCATATGTTTCAAGCTTTAGCTTTTTCTTTAATTATTTCACAAGGATATTGTTTTAGTTTTTAATGCAATTTTCGCATCACAATCAAGAGACAATTTTTTGTAATAAAATACCGATGTGGAATATGCGTTACGCACTTAACGTCTAACGTAGAGGCAAACCTCTATTATGTAGAAAACATAGATAAAAAAGTATCTGTGATCGCTCACACCGATAAGACGATCTGTATTCGGAAGGTCACATGATGCTAAGGAGACGATGCTAATGACACGCGCGAAAAGGAAACGAGGTCGTGAGTGTCTGTTCTATAGAGCGTCTGAATCGGTGCGCTTGTTAAAGAATGCCGCGCTCAAAGGTTAAATAACTTGTAATTATCATTAATCTCAATCGAAGATAAAATCAGTCATAATCAGTCTCACGTTGTTGATAATAGTAACGATAATAATAGTATGCAGAAAGAAATGTTGCAAGATGTTCGAAGCAGTGCTGTTATTCTCAACGCAAATTAGGGTTGAAATCGACATGTGCGGTTTTGCGTTTCAACATTGCGCGCACGTAACAAATAGTGTTTTTATTCATTAACGTGTATTTTATTATGACACTTACTTTGACATAAGTTTCTTAATCGGGTTTCTTATTCGTTCTTCGGTGTGGATCGATTTCCCACTTCGGGAAAGCGATAATTAGCGCGATGATCTCGTTGCGCTCGTGAGAGAACTCGTTGGACGATGTGAATTTCTCGTCTTCGGACGCAACAACTATTACGTAATACAGCAAACACACAATTCTCGCAATCTTTCGTCGTCTTCGCTAAGAAGAATTGGCTCGTTTTACTTTTCGACTGCTTTGCGAAGAATCGTGTCACGATCAATTGCGGAACATCTCGCTGTCTTCTTCAGAAATGCATTGTATCGCACGTTTGCTTTCCTCTTATCATGATAATGCAGATAAATCGAATCTCGCGACCTGGCGGCGACAATCACAGGACTCGGAAACGGCCGAATCCGATGTACGTCGAACGTCGCACGGATGTGATAACATGGACAGCGATTTGGTGAATTGTTCATTCGTGTGTGTGCGCGAACGACGACTGTTAAACGACGACGCGAAAATGCACTCGTGAAAAGAGAGATCAAGCGCGGGAATCGAGTTCTCGAATCGTTTTTTTGACGCGTCGTTGAATCTAAAGCTGCGTCAAATCGCAAGTCGACATTTGATGATGCTTGACCCGCGCGATGCTTGCGGACGAAGTGTCCGAGCGTCGAAACGTTAAAAGAGTAGCTACCTGCTATACCTCCCACTATAACATGGACCACTATGCTCGTTGGCGGTAGTGACCATCATCCAACGTATGTTCATACGTACGTGTTTCCGACCGATGTGATACATCGTGGTAGGGGCAAGGTGATGATGGCATGTACGCGTGCGAAAACAAACGTATTCTACCCCGAGAATAAATCTCGTCTAGACTTTTCCGATTTTATTTGAAAAATCAATATCAAACTAATTATCATACCATATGATCGCGCCTGCAAAAATAGACGTGACAAATAAACGGTAACAAGTGTTTGTAGTTGAGACTGGAGCAAGGATCATTTCTTAGTCACAACATTAAAGGCCGGTGATGCTGCGACGCGAGACACAAACAACAAGTGTATAAATAATGGCGAGACGCGAATTGTACATGTGCGAGTCAGGGTACACAAGAGCACGTGATCGTACTCGATGGAATCGTCAATTATCGGGAGAACGCAATTCAACCCTTACGAACGGGATCCTCGAAAGCAGTTTTAACCGGTTACGTAAAAAAGTGCGGGGAAATAAGTAGCGGTTTCAACCGGTTAAAACCTAAAGAAATAAAGCATATCTCTTTCTCTCTCTCTCTCTCTCTCTCTCTCTCTCTCTCTCTCTCTCTCTTTCTCTCTCAATTGTCGTTCCGCGATAGTCGTGTGACGTATTTCTTGTGCATGGCAGTACAATTTTGTTTGCCGAATAATTTTGGATTCTCGTGCTAAGCGAAGGGGTTTCATCTACGACTCATATTTCGCGCATGACGATTAATGCAAGCGCAAACACCGATGGTGTTTCGAAGCTACTAATAAACGTATGCTGAAAAATTACTCGACCCATTTAATAGTTTAGTCTTATTGTTATCAACTGTGTCGGTACGACATTCATTGAAAAATATGTATATTTCGTCATTGTGTATGCTTTTAGCTACATACTGGATTAACTTAATGTTTCACAAAGTCTAAAATGTAAAATGTATTTCAAAATTCAATTAAGCTTTTTATTTGTCGTTTAATAAAAAAACCTCAGATTCTATAAATCTTCAAAATTGTCAAATAGCAAATAATTAAAAAATTTCAACACTGTTTAATAAGATAAATAATATTTTTCTCAGAAGAATATTTAAAAATTTATTTAGCAACAATTTTTTAAAATGTATTGTTACGTACATGACGCGAGTTTCAAATTAATAACTAATTTTGCAAAAAGAGATGTTATACTTACAGTGTGTGTGTGTGTCTGCTTGCCAAGCTTCGAAGTGTTCACCCGAAATGGGGAACTACCGAAGCGAGACGAGAAATCACAAAGCTTATATAGGATGACTGCGACAAATCGGCATCCCCCACTCTGATCATCGCGGCCGGAATGTACAACCAAAGTGTTTTCTATCACGCGCCAATTTGTGTCACGTCGTGTTGGAAAAGAAAAAAAAGAGAAGCAGATGAGCTTCGGAGATAGGATCTCGCTAAACGAACGATGCGAGGTGACTTCGAAAGTAAACAGATCGGTGTAAAATCGTTAAAAATTAGATTCCGATTTGTAACGAATTTTACGATACACAATAATCTGATGTGCAGACATCATTGCGTAACATTGTTCTATTTTGTCGTGTTTCGCTTAACGCGTTGACAAAATATTCCGTGAACATGTTCGTGCGTGACAACCTGCGCGTTAACGCACCTAATTTCGCGTTTCCACTCATTTCGTCCGATTGTGCAATCTTAAATCTTCGCGAGAAGATATGTATTACACACGTTCACGCAGTTTCGCTCAAGATATTATACAAGCAAGCAGTGTAACACGTGTCTACACGCAACAATATCATGTGCGGTGTGTTATAATAAAAACATCGTATCAATAAATCAATATTTGTGGAAATTTATATCTTATTTGTTTCGCCGAAATATATATATATATATATATATATATTTTTTTTTCATTTGGATTGACGAAGACATTGTGTTATGCTATATCGCAACTAAATCTTATCGAGTTTATTATTTCATGTGTTAAAAAAACATCATATCACAATTTTTCACTTTTTTGTTTTAATTTATTTAATAAATCTTATTAATAAGTTTATTTAATAAATCTATTATAATTAAACACACACACATAGATATATACATAGTTTTTCTTTTGTTATAAATTTTCTTCTTTATTTTTTCCCTCAATGTTTTTGTCAAGTCTCGTTATTTTTGTCTTTATTTTAGACTTCGAGAAAATTTCCCTCCCAAAGAAACTCACGAAAAAAAAAAACTATCGCGATTGTCAAATATGTAGTTGATTAAAGTAAAATGATGAGGTGAAATAAACCTTGGAAGAAAATAACGTGGTCATTAATAATTGCGCAGAAAAACGGCATGTCAATTATTCATGCTTATCGACTGTAAAAAGATACATGTTGATCGAGAGATTCGTACCAGCGGAAACGCGCGATAATTGCGCGAGTGTTTGCCGTAAGTCTTACCACGGTGTTTAATAGACGCCAAACTCGAGAGAAACTCAGCTTCTCGCGTTACTCTTTGCACACTTCGTTATGAATCATCGTGTTATAACTGTATAATTCTATGTTTTAGGATGAAAAAAAAAACGAGTTTCACGTAATTGAGGATATCAAAATCGCTCGACCGATTTCAAGTATCGCTCTCGCATTTAATTTGAGAAACTGTGTCGCATTTGTCGATTAAATTCTCTTGACTGAATTCTTTCTGTTTGGTCCGATCTGATTTTCGTTGCAATCGTTTTCTCAAACAAGTTACTTTCTATCTTATTGAACGAATACAGAAAAAGAGTGCTGCTGAGAGCAGTAGGCTGAGTGTTCTTATCAAAGATTTCAAATCAAACTTAAATATACCTGCGGGCTTGTATGTACATTCTACAAAATGTCGCTCAAGAAAATCACATTCTCATCACATTCTACTGTTTACCATTTACGTCACTTGACGATTGATATACGACACTGTCGCGTATGCAAATCAATCGCGCGTGTAATCGGGTCGATTTTAGCCATTAGAATATAATAAAGTACCGCGGGCGTAAGTGCTTTTACACGTGTGTGTGTGTGTGTGTGTGTGTGTGTGTGTGAAGTTGCACCAATAATGTCTCAACAATACCTTACAATGAAGATGCGTAAAGACATTTTCTCGCCACCGTATGTATTCCTTATTTTCTCAAATTCAACACGTCTTCCGCGTGTATTTTTATCTCTTTATTTTTCCAAAATTGTGTGTGCATCGTTTACAAAGTATCAGAATGTTGTATTGTAACAATATGTGGTGAGGTATATACGGAAAAGTATAAATTTACGATATGAAGACAGTTATTTACAATGGCATTATATAATACGTAGTATATTATGCATGCGTGCAATTAACAACTCTCTGTCCTTGTTATTACATATATACGCCACGAATATGGCACTCGAGAACGATGCACGCATTGTACAAATTGATTATCATCCTTTCCAAGTTTTTGTCAACTTACATTACTCTCATTTTTAAGTAAAATCGTTATACGTTGTTATTTTTAAAAAATAACAAATAACAATGGCCTAAATTGCTTCTATATTCGGTTCCTATTTTAAATTTAAATTGGTGCGATCTACAAGATTCAGTGTGAGTTTGCAACATCTTGACAAATTTATATGTGAAAAGTGCTTAATTATCTGCATTTATTTGTCCTATATACACACACGTATATGTATAAGTACATGTATATTATATACATATATTATATATGGTTTTATATATATATGTATAAGAATATATCTCATCGCACTTCAGTGCTGTAAATAAGAATCACGTGGTCGATAAAACGACCGTATCTTTAGATCGTGTCTTCCCTGACAGTACGGGATATCGTTATCTCTGGCGAAACGTACAGCATGTTAATGCCAAAGTAGAGGGAAGCTGCGAAAAGAGCGCTCATCATCAAATGTTTTTTTTTTTTTTTTTTTCTGTCTCTTTCTCTCTTTGCAAGGCAGCGTGCAAGCGCGCACAAATGCATACCGAATTATGCGCGCATACGATCGTATATACGTATGTACGTATGTTCGCTCGTGCTACGCGAATTAACCGAGTAGTGACTCATCGAGAATGCTGACGTCATCATCGGCATGCTCGAGGGGCAATCAACCGGCAAAGCAATGCAAAAACGTGTTGCGGATTGAGTGAGCGCCGCTCGTAGTGCTCGACCGTACCATCGCCTGGATATTAGCGCTATGTTACATCCGAGAGTAGAAAAGAGAGGAAATTCCCGTAGCGCTTCTCGATGGAAGAAGCGCAATCACGAGGTAATCGCCACGCGAAACGTCAAACGAAAGAAGAAACGCTCGCGCACATTAAGATCTCGCGCCATCATTTTCGACGTCGTTTATTCGTCGTTCTATGTACAATCTAACTTTTTTTTCTCAAATAAGATGGTGGTTTATTGCTCCTAAGTAAGCTGCCATAAATAAACGACTTAATATTTCTTGATCGATTCAAATGAAATATCGGAGCTGACCTTTAACGCAGTTGTTTTTTTAATTTAACAAGAAACGTGATGCATTAAGAAAATTCGTCATCTCTTCATCAGTGATGAGAGGAAATCGCTTTTTGTATATAAAACGAAAACATTCACTAAAATTTAATATAAAGATCGAAAATACGTCAAATATATTAAACAATGACGTTTAAATATCAAACGACATCACGAGGGATCCCAAGAGAAAAATTTCAAGAGAATTAATAAGCGAAATATATACTTTCTAATTGATAAATCTTTTGGAT